>JAGDQP010047413.1:0-15035 GCA_022664845.1 Lepisma saccharinum
TTTTTTTTGTTACCCGCAACTAGTACTCTCGCAAGGAAAAAGGGATATGGTAAGGTGAAAAGTAGGGTAATGTTTAATAATTTTATTATTGTTTTTCATTATCATTTTATGAATATTATGTTTGCTTCATAATCATATGGATAAACAACACTTTTGGAACCCCTGCGTCCGCCAGCTACTGATCAATGTGTACGTTCTACACTACTCATTCCCTTGTAAATAATTCACGAAGTGGGGTAAAGGGATATTTAATCATCTTGTTTCCATTAGCTTTATTATTTGCTGGGTAAATTTTACTTAATGACCCACAAAAAGATGTAAAATTTGCAGCACAAATGTAAGATTTCCAACTGAGTGGAAGTGTTGAATTGCAAAATTTAACGAGCTTCGAGTAATGGAAGTATGAAATGAGAGCAAAAATTAGTTGGGACTGTTTATGTGCTTGCGTTGGGAATCAGCACATGGAGTATATGACAAACGTCATGCGCATCGCGTATAATGAATACAATTTTGTAACCTGACCTTAAATAATCGTATTCACTCACTCGACACGTACATGATTTTTCGTAAAAAAGTAGTGTCATTCATAAATCGAAGTGTCGCTATTAGTATTCACACGCCGCCATGTTTGTGTGTTGACCAACTGGATTGAGTATTTAACGAAATAATAATGACACATCTTTTCGTGACACTTTTCGTATTTCTGGCACTAGGAGTTTCAGTAATAATTATTTGCAAGGGAATGAGTGGTATAGTTTGTACACATGGGTCAATAACTTGAGAAAGCTGCCAGTCATCAAGTAAAGATGATCGTTTTTCTATTATCATTATCGTTTGGGGAATATTATGAGTGTCTCACAATCATATGGATATATTTTACTTTCGGGATCACAGCTTCTGTCAACTACTGATACATGTATACGTTCAGCACCACTCATCACTTTGTAAATAATTCACACATAAATTCTAGCTACAACTAGAAATCCAAAAAGCGTTTCTAAATATCATGTGTTATTGTTATTTTGTTAAATAAGCACTCGTGTTGATCGACACATACAAATATGGCGGCATGCGCAAGAATACTAACGACCTACTTAATATTCATACTTCATGTTATGAATGACACGTGTTTTGATAGAAAAATTACGGACACATGTCGAGTAGCAAAGGCAGTTAAAGTTACCTTACAACATGTTTTCATTATACGGGATGCACTGCACCTGCCTTTTAACGTTCACTCAATGTGCACTCTCAACTCGAAATCAGATAAACTCCCAGACTGATGTTTTTGCTTTTTCACATTTGCATCACTACAACCTTCGTTATATTTTCCGTTTCAATGCTTACACACAAATTGAAAATATTACATTTCTTCTGTAAATTTTACATTTTTGGAGCTCCAAACATCGCGTTTCAACACCACACACTTCCATCATTCTTGTAACTTTTACATTTTGAGGGAGTGCAAACACAAACTGACTTCATGCCCCAGCCAGCACAACACAAAATTTTTCGTACCGCACCTAACTGAATCTGAATTTAAAAAAAAAAAGATGTTAAAAAGTTGGGTAGAAGAACTGTGATGTTTTCTTTATGTGTTCTAATACAATTCTATCATCCTCTTCATCGGAAGAGGATGAATCTGAAATCATACGCAACATATTTCTCAGGTGGCAATTGCCATACTTTTTTAAAACCTCCAGTTAGCGCGTTAACTGGGGGTAGAAGTACGGGTTAATTTAACTACCAGGTTGCTCAGTTTAACTGTTGGTTATGCATTAACTAGACATTGAAAAACGGGTAAACCACCAGTTAGAGTTTAACTGTTAGTTACTAGCTAACTTGTACTTTAACCATACAATGAAAAACTAGCCCTTAGTTTACCTGTTTTGGTGTTTGAAGTGCGACTCTCTGACGTTTCTTCATTATTTGCTATATAATACAAGAAATTACAAATATATTCCCAGGGCTCAAGACTTGTGGTAATATTTTCTCTTAAAGAAAGGAAAATTCCAACCCTTGTAACGCACGCACTCTCACACACTTTACATGACTTTGGTGGCCTAACTTCTAGGTTTAGATAAAAATCGTGTACAATTAAGTCATGTATACATTATAATGCTTACGTAGTACGTAATGCACATATTTAGTTGGACTTTGTTTCACTCATACGTCTGCAGTTGTAGGATAAACCTGGGTAATTTCGTAACATTTTTTTCGATATTATGCTTTTAGAACACTTACTGTAATTCTTGTGAATAAGGCACAGAAAGGTACTTAGATTAGAGCTTTGAGTACAACAAAGAAGAAATTACTAATATCTATATTGCTCGAAGATAGAAAAGCAACAACAAGAAGTAGACATAGGACTAAAACAAAATTTGCATAATAGGCTATGTAGAATAGAAAACAACTCATTAGCTCGACAGCTCCGTGATGAATCAGAGGTGTCGGATATGTCATCCAGGAACAACAATCGGAGGCAGACCAGAGAGCCATAGTGCAGTAGTAAACGACTATTAGTGTGACGTGTGTGTATAGGATCGAAAGATTCATCGCCGTCGAATGCGGCAGCCATACCAATACATTTCCACCTTCGATTGTTGGAGAATTTTGGCATCTTCTGAATGTAGTTTATTATTCTACGACATTGGTGCTGGGTAGAAAGTTTTAAATGCTTCTAACGTGCCCAAAATAGTTTATTGATTTGGAAGTACTCTGTGAGGCAGTTGTAGATATTCCATTCAGGGAAATGTAATTAGTATATGCAAATTAGAAATATTTTAAACGTTAGTGATTGAAAAGTTAATGTTGGATTGCTCTGTGTAAAAGTACTGCTCCCTGGATGTAAAATAAGTAAGTGCATTTATAAGTACATAAGTAAATAAGCGGGTGTTTTACAAATGTTACCCTGGGCAAATGTTTCGTTATTTTAGCTACGATTTAGCTTTGACATTAACGTAACAGGAATTAATTACATTTGATCACTACGACTCCACTACAGTGGCGCATCCGAACGGAACACGGAGCAACGTTGTCAGGTTTGTTTTTTTGTTTGTTCAAAGAACAAGTACAAAACATAGAAACTTATACGAAAAGGCTCGACGATTTCTGAGTAGTTCGTGATTTAACGAGGATGAAAAGATCCGATTCCTCTTGTGTGTTCTAACTGCACAAACTTACCATGTTCTTAAAGATATTTGTGCACCGGATAAGCTGGTGGATAGAGATTATAATTTTATTAGTGGGAAGTTGATAAGTCATTTCAGGACAAGGAAAAACAAAACGGCGGAGAGACTTAAATCTCATACTTTTAAACAAAGTCCACTAGAGTCAATTCATGATTATTTGGTAACTTTAAAACGTCAAGCTATGCAATGTGAGTATGCTAAGATGATGGAAGAGATGATTTGTGACGAGCTTCCAGTGGGATTAGTAATGAAAATATGAGCAAGCTCTTACTAACAGACCCAAAGTTGACGTTTGCTACATCTGTTGAGTATAGTAGAGGTAGTGGAGTGTGATGCAGAGAGCATGAGACGTGATTCAAATTACACCGACAAGTGTACTATAGACCAGATAACAGTAAAAATCCAAAAGAACGTAAAAGTAGACATTCGTTCCAAGATGACAACAGAAGTAGGAAGGAAGTAAGCACTACAATTGCAAATAAATATTGTCGGTATCACAAGATAGGACACTGTACAGAAGGTGCGGCCATCTGTTGGTCATGTCCCAAACGAGGACATCTGAGTTCGGTTTTCAGGCAAAAACAAGTATAAAAGATGTCAGAGGGAACTGGTCAAACATTAGAGCAATAGACACAACCAATTAGGTTCTAAACCCATATATTAGAACGATATATTGTGAATTGAACAATCAGAGCCTTCTATTAGCGACAGTACTGAAGAACACCAACACTTATTTATGAACCTGCATGTTAACGATAAATATTAAGAGGAGCCTCTGATACAGGATCATTTTAATGAATAAGACATAGGTATACAAGTTAGATGTAGGATTGTAGAAGCATAATTAATTCTGTATACAGTACGACTGTTAATGTCTAATGGATCGGGGCTACAAGTCACATACAGGTTGTACAATGAACTCGCGTTCAATGGTTTTAAATACAGGGTTCAATGGATAACAGAATAATTGCTGAATCTAAAGATTTTAGGTAGGCATTTTATGGCCTACTTGAAGGAATACATTCAATGATCAGTTATCGAAAAAGATCTGGATGAGTATAATAAACAAATTTGTGTAAGGATAGAAGATGAATTAGAAGCATTACTCCCGAAAGCATAACAAAATCTAGGTGGGATACGGAATGAGCAGTTGAGAGAACACATGTTTCATCTATACATATATGGCAGTTTCATCTATACTATTGCAAATTAATGAATCGGAACCAAAGCTGTCGTTAACTAATACGAATGTTTCTACAAGCAAGGCAAAGTTGATAGCATCAAGATATGGCGAGTGTGTCATGACTACGAACTGTAAAGTAACAACAGCAAGTGCACAAACAGTAGATAATGTCGAAAAGAAATATCTTTGTTCCACAAGAAATGTTGAAGTAGAGACTAAAGACGTGTCTAGGAAAAAGATGACAGATAAGAATACCTCTGTTTTGGACGTATAAGAAAAGAAAGAAAACGAAAAAACAATATACAATGACATCGTTTAAGAAGAAGGAGGGAAAGAGGAAAGACGACTAGAATCATCTGTAGGAGAAATGGAAGAAAATAGAGCTTCAAAAGATATGGAGGAAGGAAATCTAAATACATTTGATGAACTTGAACAAAATGAAAATACATTGAAGGGTACAATAAGGAAGAAGAAAAGGAAGAAGACCGAAATGAAGATTGAGACGGCATCTCAATTATCTGAGGATGATCGAGAATTTATGAAACTACTTAGAACACAAGTTATAAGTTATGCTGCTGTTGGAAGGAACGGTTTTTTTAGAATGAACACTTTCACTGTAAGTAAACTTATATTGGTGATGTATTTACAGTTTAGGACATACATTCCAAAGTTTACACTTTTTTGTAAGATTAGTTTAGAAAGTTGTTTGATTTCAGTACAGTTTGGTTGTTACATTTAAAGTAACTATGATGAAGCTGATGTAGGTTCGATTTTAAATTAGTAAGGAGATGAGTGCTGCTGTAAGCAGAAAACGTTAAATACTCGTAACATGACCAAAATAGTGTATTGATTTGGAACTATCCTGTAGGCAGTTGCAGATATTCCTTTCAGGAAATATCAGTAGTATATTCAAATGAGGAAAGTTTTAAATATTAGGCCTACTGTACGATTCCAAAGTTAATGTTCGATTGTTCTGTGTAAAAGGACTGCTCACTGGAAGTAAGATATATTACATTTGTAAGTGGATGAGTAAATAAACGGGTGGCATACAAATGTTACCCCGTGCAAATGTTTGGTCGCTAATGGTTACGATTTAGCTCTGTCATTAATGTAACAGGAATTACATTTGATCACTTATACTCCACTGCAATTGGTACCCGTATTGAACGGACCTCGTCCAGCGTGCAGCACATATGGACCCCTTGGCTCCATGAAGGCACTACACGACATGCCAGATCCCAACGACCGCGCTATATCACGGGCCACGAGAACAGACGGCTTGTGCGAATGGTTATGGTGAATCGAACAGATACATCTCGAACACTGGCGCATGTTGCATAGGTTCCAGTGTTCCCACGAACAGTTCGACGTCGTGTTGCAGAGCGAGGTATATTTGCAGGGCACCCATTGCTGCGACTTCCGCTGAATGCACAGCATAGGTATGAGGGGCGTCGCGCATGGAGAGCCGAATGGCAGGACATCTTCTTTTCAGACGAATCTCCCTTTTCTTTGCACCATCATGATAACCGCATCCGTATCTGGCGGTACCGTGGCAACAGGCTGTGCGACGCCTGAGTTTTGCATCGCAACGTCGATCCAGAACATGGCGTGATGTGGGGTGCCATTGGATTTAATACCCGTTCGTTTCTCTTACGCATTGACGGACATATTAACAGCCAAAAGTACATCGACAATGTGTTCGACTCAGTTGTGGTCCTTTTAGTGCAGCCCCTGCCGGAAACCATATTCCAGCAGAATAACGCGCGTCCGCATGTATAACATGATGTCCTTGCTGTAATGGCTAGACACAATGTTTCCGTTGTTCCTCGGCCGGCGCGTTCACCTGAGCTCTCGCCGATTGAACACGTCTGGTGCATGATTACACAACGCCTCTCACGCTAGTTCCCCCCCCCCAGCTACAATTGGTGGTCTGTGGCACCGTGTCGAAGACGCATGACTTGCCATAACCCGGGATGATATCCAAGGGCTCATCCTCTTTATACCTCGCCGTGCTGCCGCCGTTCTGAACACCCAGGGTGGGTCCTCCGGCTACTGATCATCGACAGTTCTGTTCCGCTATCTCAACGTTGTCACGCATCGCACGACGACAAACATAATTATTTGCTAGTTGTATCTTACGGTATATATCTGTTTAATTTGGAACTGCTATTTTTATTCCTTCTTGATGTTAGATTTTAGTGGCGAGCAGTGTATATCATCTTCACAGGATTTATGTACTACTGTTACAGTGAACTATTCGATATTTTTTGTGGTAACATAGGTAATTTTGTGAAAATACCTTTGTAATTTCGTGAGTATCTTAGTAATCATCACGTCAATGCCTTAATTATAAACTTGTAGCTAACTCGATTTTGTTTGATGTAATATTAATTTATAATAATGCCAGCAGCTACTAAGTGGCATTCAAAAACCCGCAACTCAAAAACTGTAAGCTTAAATTACTTACAAACTTAATAAAACAGTAAATTTATTTAATAATATCTATTTACACTCAAGTAAGGACTCCAGCCGGAATACAGTGCTATTATTGCAAGCAAGTTGAGACCGGAATTCAAGTTTAGGTTAGTTTTGGATTAGTCGACTTAACGTAATTGGCAGCAAAACAATAAAAACACGCAAAAGAAATTGAATAAAACGTAGGATAAGTTCGACCTACTTAAAGAAATCCAGTTCGATGACATCTCTGTCCATTCTTCAGTTACTTTCATTTTGGTAACCATAGCACCTGAAGCCGTCCTCTTGATCATTATAGGATTTATGACACCGCACATAGTACCAATAATACAGAAAGTGTACTGAACCAATTCAGCTTCAGTGTTTCTGCAAACATCCTCATTGTAGTTAAGAGCCACAAAACCCACAATCCCAATCCTCATCATCGACGAACTTTAGATTTGTTAGAGGTGTTCGCATTATTATCTTTTTCTCTCTTCCTGTTTTCTGGAATAGTGTAGGATGATTCTCACTTTAAAACTGAATAGACTACCACTAGCAAAATTAGAATTCATAAACTAGCTTACGGTCTAGAACTAGGTCAGACAGACGGATAAGATAGGATAATAGTGATAAGGTAGAGGAAAAGATTAGGAATATAGTTGGCCATGACGTAAGTTGAAAGTAGGTCATTGTATGACTAGTAAAACCTTGGAAATCCTAAGTCAAGATTATCGGTATGATACCCTGGACCTCCGGTATGCGAAATGAACTCTCTACCAACTGAGCTATTTGGAAATTTGTGGTGCGAGATTTTACAAGATACCTAGATTATTTGTGATATCTCGATTATTTCATAATATATTGGTTAATTCGTGATATGCCATACGACATAAAGTGTGGCAGGAAACTCTTTATCTGTCATAAAAGTAATACGTTACTAAATCGTTACATGCATATGATTGTCACTTGTCAGTATAACGTTTTAAACATACAGATGCGTTGAGCTGATCATCATCATCATCATCAAAAACCTAAGAATGATACTCCAGTTCCTTAGCTCATATCTCCTACATTATTTACCAATACTCATAGCAAACCTTTTAAAGTGTTTACCAGGATCACACTCATGCGCAACAATACACAATTTCTATCTAGCTCTGATATTTGTCACTATTTGGCTAGCTTCTTTATTTCATTGCCCCAATTCCTTCGCAGCTTCACTTTCCTACGACTACTGCACAAGGAACAACTTCCTGCTAACATGTTGGATCGCAATCCAAAGTGACGCATTTTTGGGAACTGAAACTACTCTTTCTCCCATCCGTCTAGGGAAATTTAAGAAATTCAATCATTAATTACTCTACGAGAGCTTATGATAATAATATCAATCAATGTCACGGAATTGCCCAGGTTTTTCCTATGTACATACTCCTACTATATGGTCCGTAAAATATAGACCAAAATTTAAGACGTGATTGATTACATCAAAATAAGTTAAAAGTTCCAATTAACATGGGTCCTATTCCGCTTCGTGTTTGAGATACATGGTGTCCAACCCAGAGAACGTCATACAATAGTAAAGCAAACAAATAGCTGTCAGTAAATTAGAAGTAATACACCAAAGCTAAATTGTGTTTATGGAAATGAATGTATCTTAAGAGAAGGTGTGTTACAAATGAAAAGGTGACATTATTAGGTTTGTCAATGTAACCAACTTGCTATAACATACTTTTTCAAGTGACACTGGACGGCAAAAATTTGTGAGGTGATTATTGACACAAAAGAAGAACAAATTGTAATATAAAATTGGGTACGATTCTTCTTCTTTTTCGAGAAACAAGGGATCGAACTGGGAACGCAATTAACGTCTCACATTGTTAAAGGGCAGCGATATTTATCGATAGGAAAAGAATGTTGCATGGAAGTGTTATTGTCGTTGGAATTGCATTTGCATTAGAATGATGGATGTAAGACACCAAGAGAGAATGTTATTGGCTAGACAGTGTTGCGAACCGTGTATAAAAACCCGGATGTATTTCCTGAGCATCATCCCTGCAGTTGCCTGAAGTGAGGAACGCGCCGGAAAACCTTCATTAGAATGACGAGAAATAGGACTCTGAATCTCGTCGCCTCCGCAGTGACTATTTGATGTCAATGACCGTAACAAACTTGCTTCTGTGTAACGTTACTAACTGGAAATTGTCAAATGCAGGAAAAAACTCCGAAAAAATCAGGACGTTTTTTTTTTTGGAAAATGCTGTACACCTTGAATTTACAGCAATGAACATTGTATTGGCCAAATCACGTTTGTTATGCACTGGCTAGCCTTATATTAACTTTATTCCTTTAAGGGATTTTGCAGGCCTTTTCAGCTTGTGGGAGTGTCAAGTCAAAGTTAGGGTATGTAAGTATTGTTTACCTGAGTTTCTATGAACTGTTTGGCAGAACCTCTGCTTTATTATTAAACCTTTTTACTGTTAGACTATCTCTACATGAAATACAAAACCTGTCACAAGTAACAATAAAGTTATATTTAGCACAAAATTAAAGCAAGGAATTTTCCTTTAGTTTATCCGAGTATTTATATGTACATTTTTAAACTATCGGTATAGCTACCGGTATTTAAATACCTGTCTGCAAGAGGAAATGTCTTTAACGATACAATGAAATCATTTCTAGTTCTAGCGAATCCACAGCACGTAACTACGAAAGCACGTCGTAAAATGCAAAAGCAGAAAAGGTAAACATCAACTATAGCTCATCCGTCAAATATAATAAAGTGTTATACATATAATCGGAATTAGTACCAGCCACGCACTCTACAAGTTATTAAATAGCGACAAATTGCCACTCGTGACCGTTCATGATCGTTACGTTTACCGCAAATAACACAAAGAATGAGCTACAGTAACATCTTGTTCATTTTTTTTTAAATTGCCGGACTTTTTCCAGAGGAAACTAAATAGCGGCCTGAAATTACTAGAAAGGCTAAAATCCTGGACATGTCTGGTAAAAGTTGGATGGTTGGTAATTCTACTTCTGTGGTACTTCGATCTCTTGTATCTCGAAAAAGAGAAAGAATACGACCCAAGATTTGGGATCATTTTTACTTTTTTTGAGGTCAGTAATCATCTCGAAAATTTTTCTTGTTGAGTGTCATAAAAACATAGCATTATATCAGTTTGTAAGTAATATTGTAAGTAACACTTGATAACATTTGGAATTAGATTTAATAATACTCATAAAAGTAAGTAGTTCTAACTAATATTTTGTATCTAAACGTGTTTAACATTTTAATGACTTAATAAATGCAATATGAAAATTTAACTAAGTTAATCAAGTAACAGAAACATTATGGCTGCACCTACTTGCATTTTTATCATTATAAATTATTTCCAAGAGTGTTTCAACCTGCGCTCCAGTTGCATGCAAGAAAAAAGCCATTAGCATAATGAATAAATATAATCAGCAAAAGATACTTTGTAGCTATAAGGAAGCTAGTAGAAAGATACTATTCTTCGTAATTGAAAATGATGTGTTTCATTTCAGGTGTTTACGGAGAGTGTAATATCAAGGGAATAGCCTGTTACGCTAAAGTGTTAAGTGAGTACATTTATCTACTTCTGTAAAAATTTTCACTATATAAATAGTTCGAAATAATAACAAACAATGAAATACCGTAACATAATAGAAACGAACAACATGTATAGGATTTAAATGTGAATGATAAGCTTATAATAAAACTTACTTTAAAACTTATAATAAATTGTAAAAATTTGGTTCAATATAAATGTGGAAAGCATTGATACATTCATGTAAATTTGTAATAGAAATGTTTGTGGTTCGGGAGGTGCATATTATATGAAGTGTTCTTTCCTTCAATCATTTTTTAATTAAAGTAAAATTTGCCTGTGAATTTTTCAACATGTGAAAAAAAATTAGGAATTCTCACTAAGTTATCTCAGATTAATTCTATAATATTCCAGCATTAGGTGTAATTTAGAACAGATTCGGAAACAAAGCCCCCGTTACTCAAAATTGACTGTCAGCTTTCAATGTTCAATAGCAAAAAATACCTGCCATATTCTGATTCATTACTTTCAATATATTTTCCATAGCTTTATGTTACACTGTATGTTTCCTCCGGTCTATTTACTCGTGCATGCTATTGAGCAGAAAATATTTTTAAATATTTTGAATAATATCAGTAACAAATTACTGAGAACGTTTTTCATTTGGGAACATACACATGGTTTCCAAACCAGCTATAACGTACGTTAAAGAGAATATATGTACAAATGTTATTGTACAATGTCTCCCTGAAATTATAGCGCAAATTTTGCGAGGTGATTATTTACATTAAAGCAAGGAAAGAAGTTGATTTGAAGGAGTTTCCAAACATGCATAGTTTTCGAGGATACCGTTAAGGCCGTATCGTCACATTTGACATCATAACTTGGCACATAATGAGGTAAGTTGTGTTAGTTTAGAAAATCACTCTCGAAGTATTACCCAATACACGAAATTAAGCTATGTTTATGATTGTCGAATGCTGCTTAAAGAGACTTTCTATGCTTGACCTATCAAACCATGTAGATTCTTCACAATAAAATTCTTACGTTGTAAATCCTCTCTATGAGGTATTCCGTCAATCATAAACACTGCTTAAATAGATGCATTTGGTACTATTTCGATTATGATTTGCTAAGCCGACAGCCCCTTACGTCATTTTGTATCGTGATAATTTGTAATTGGTGATGATGCTGACAGAGCTTTGCGTAGATCTTCAAATGAACTGTTTTCCTTTTTCGATGTAAATAAACATCTCCAGAAGTTTGCATCATTATTTCACATTGTATATAGCACCATGTCCTGCAGTTGGATATGTGGAATCATACAGGTATGAATAATACATTATGGCTATTCAATCGCAGAATTTTTTTAATGGATTTCTAATTAAGAACATTACTTTTGCGGCGATTCAAAATATTGAGTTAGCGAATTAAATACTATCCTACGTTACGATAATTACATTATGGTTTACCATCGTTTTACAAAATGTTCATGCATCTACTGAAGACACTCATGATAATGAAAAGATACAGTTTACGATGAGCTAGAAAGGCGATTTGACCAATTAACAAAGTACAACACGAATATTGGGGTGGAAAATTTCAAGCATAAGGAAGTACAGAACAAATCGCCACTGGGAAAACAAAGTGGTGTATCTTTAAAAAGAAAGAGATACAAAATTGAGTTATTGTTATATCTAAGTTCTTCATAAGATCTGTAAAGTGTCAAATTTATTGTACTTCTATGATCAGTAGTTTCTCAGTGAAATGGATTCAAGACATAGATATACAGGGCCGCCCACAGGGTGGATGTATGGCGCGAGTTGCGTAACTTAGAAAAAAATTGGGGGGGAATAAAAAAATTGGGGGGATTCTACGCTACTATCGAACTAGCAATTTTACTGTCGTCTGTCGGAATAGCATTAAAACGCGATTTTGAGAAGCTAATTTTCAAAAATTTACCGGGGGGGAACCCCCCCCCCCCCCCCCCCCCCCCCCCCGCTTGGGTACTCGATGAATGAAGTACCGCGGAAGTAGCCACCTGAAGTTAGTTACAAATATATAAATTTATATTTTAAAAAGCAAAAACATTGAAGTACACACTTCAAATAGTTTTGCAGTCTACTCTATTACCAACTTCTTTGTTCAATGAAAAGCGCAACAATCCCAGCAAAAACTCTGGGAACACCACGTCGATTCCTGTCTGGGACAAAAATATAAACCTTCTAGCAGGAACTTGGCGAACTCGCCCTAAAATTATAGTGAAATTTTTAACATTTGTAAACACAAAAATAGCCAAGAACCCTTGAGGGTTGCTCAACTCCTTATTAAACAAATTACTCACTTACTAACTCTATGGCTCACGGAACGCACAAGTAGATCGCCGCTGTGACAAACGTTTGTCATAGAATTCTATTCTGGACAAGATCAAGCCAGAACTTATAAAATAAATATTGTTCAAAAAGATTTTTGTCACCCTGCCTGAAACAATACTAAACGGTGAAGAGAAAAAAAAAGCAACCTGAAAGGACCTGCCGCTTAGGCGAAACACTAATACTAGACAAAAAAAGATATCAGGTTTACCCCGTCCTATACGACTTCTGTGGTTATCATGGATTATTCGTGGAATATTCCCGAATACTTCTGTGTTAGAGATAAAACACAAATGAACAACAATTACAAAGAATATAACAAACCCGCTAGGATACTTTAAGCTTAGGTTTTGTGTCCCTGAGCATACTAAACACCAATGTTTGGTCTTTTTCCAGAACTGAACTTCTAAAAAATGTACACTGCAAAAAATAGCTGTGTTAATTCAACACAATGCGGTGTCCCAGCGTAACTATCACATTTGTGTGCTAAATCAACACAATACACGGTGTTGATTTCGGTACTGTGAGAAAAAAGTTACGGCTGTAGGGAGATTTTAACATGGGTTGCTCAATTAGAAGTTGAGCGTTTTACCGGCCTTTTTTTAAAAAAAAATCTCGTTTATTTAACTTTCATAGTACATTGCGTTTATTTCTACGATTGGGACCATTTATTTTTCGTTTATCTTTCTTAACCTACATACGGACAACGGAGTTAAAATCACATCCATGCCCGAGGCGGGATTCGTACCCACGATCCTGGAGTCGCTAGACTACCGCACTAGCCCGCACGACCACCTGTATCGACGACTTGGCTAAACCGTCACAGAAAAAAGTACTACATGCAACGATATTTTGTGGACAACATTTGAATTAAACTACTACACTATAGATTTAAACACTGTATGGGATCAAATATATGTTTCTGAACCCCCAAAACAAACTAAGTTACTTGAATGACTTATCCCATGGTTTAATCACTTCCTATTTGCCAATTAAAAACCTAAATCCTATTCATTGAGAATATTCTATTTCTATGAAAGCAAGCAAGATGGCGACAGCCAAACACTTGAGCAGCATTACTGTTTTCTTATCGTAACAGTGTCAAATGCTTTCATCGAAATGAATCATATTCTCAATAAATGGGAATTGTGATCCCTAATTGACCAATGGAAAAGCGATTAAATCCTGTCATAAGTCGTGAGAGTAACTTTGTGTTTGGGGTTCAGCAACAGTTTTTTTATCCTCTATGCCATTTGAATCTAATGCTTTTTCTGTCTGGCGGTTTAGCGAAGTCGGTAAGACGCTCGACTTCTAACTGAGCATCGCATGTTCAAATCTAGCTGCAGCTGTAACTTTTTTTTTCTCCCAGTGCCGAAATCAACGCCGTGTGTTGTGTTGATTTAACACACAAAAGTGGTAGTCACGCTGGGACACCGCATTGTGTTGAATTAACACAACTATTTTTTACTGTGTACAAAAACGGGGCCCACTATCACCCATGTCAAACTTATTACAAAAAATGACATATTAAAAAGATAACACCTATTATTAGCCACTACTGTGGAGTGTGGACTACGCTACTGCTTAATTACACGCACTCAAATAATACTGGTGCATAGTTAACAAACATAAAACCGAGTCCAAATCAAAAAGTAAGATGCAACCACAAAATACTGCAAGCCACATTGGTTCAAGATAACAGGTGCGCACCTGGAAAGATTATCAAATGATGAAACCGAATATATTTTTCGGGTGATGAAAATGTCCAGTAGCAAATTTGTGTATGAAACTCACATATACTACACTCTCTAAAAATTATTTAAGCCCCTTAGGAATGACTACCAAGCTAGTACATTTGTGATGTACATAAAGCTTCAAACACTCGAAGCTAAACATAGCAGCATAATATTGCTGAAAAAAAAACATATTTCACCAAACAAACAGCTTGGTGCCCAAAACTTAATACAAATATGTATTACAAAAAATGAAACAAAAGAAATGCCCTAAACTTTTACCTACAAGCACGGAGAAAACAAATACTCTCATAATGAAATCTCTGTAAGGAAACTCAGTCAATCCACATACATAACGGCGAAGTTCGTTTAAGAGGACATAATACTTATATATGAATTCAGAAACATTCGGAAAGATCCAAATAACAAAGATATCAAAACATAGTTGCACTTCTTGCAATTAAGATCAAAAACACTGAACTGCTGAACAAGACTATATTATTCGTAAAAAATAAATTACACGTAAC
>JAGDQP010047414.1:0-15035 GCA_022664845.1 Lepisma saccharinum
ATATATATATATATATATATATATATATATATATATATATATATATTGATGTGTGTATGTGTGGGTGTGCAGTGCATCTACATTATGTAGTTACTACTAACAGAAAATGAATTTTAGCATCATCATAGGCGTACCTGTAGTATCGTGCTTATGAATTTCATACTATCATACTACTTTTTTTTTTTTTTTTTGACGGCTAAACCCATGAAGGGTTTTTTGGCGACTTTTAGTATTTTAACAGACACATCTTATTCTACAATTCCCGTAAATGTCAGCTTTATGTTATTTTATTTCCATGTTAGGTCCAAATTTCGCCTAATTATACTGGCCTTTTACTACTCTTCTTCCTCTAACGCTACTGATGTAATCAACACTTGATTTTTTTGACAGTGCTCATATCACATTTCAAAAATGTAAATAACTCGTCTGTTGATATGGATCAACCAGAGAATTTTGGGTAATGCGTTTCTCAGCCTGAATACTTCCTTACTTAACCCACAAGAAAAGTTCAAAAAGAAATAAGCAACGGACAAGAACAAAGAACAGATAAAAATTATAATAGGATGGAAGGTAAAGAATGCATAACAGATACACCTACAACAGAAGAGATCAAGAGAAACATATAAAAAATAAAAAAGCAACAGGATACGATAATTGAATTAATAAAATATGGAGGAAGTTGAAGAGCTATTCCAGCAGCTGCTAGAAGAGAATTTGGGAGAAAGAAGAAATTCCAGTATACTGGAGAAAAAGTATCATATGCCCCATATATCATAACCATAACATATTACTTAATATAGTATCAAATATGGGTTTTTCACATAAATTAGTGTTGTTAATTTGTTCTTATTTGCAAGGTAGTAAACAGTATGTAGCATTTAGTCAAGTTAATTCTACAGTGTATGCCATTACTTCAGGCATACCCCAAGGATCTAATCTCGGCCTATTATCTTTACTAATTATATGCCTATTATAAGAAAGATTATTGCTGCAGGCAGATCTGGATAGTTGTCATAAATGAAGAACTGAAAATGGTTGGCTTTTAATATTAATAAATGTGTATCTATTATGTTTTCTAGAAAGAGCCACAATTATCACTACAAGTATAATATCGATAATAGTGTAATACGGAATGATAGTTACGTAAACGATTTAGGTATACTTGTGAATAGTAAATTATGTTCAACATATAGAAAATATTACCAATGAAGCACATAAGCCATTGGATTTCTTAAAACGAAATACAAGGGAATTTAGTACGACAAAAGCTTCTGTCACTCTGTTTAACAGTATTGTTCATAGTAAACTGGAATGCGCGTCTATTGTATGGTCACCTTATTACAAACAGTACGATAAAAAAAAAATCCAGCGCATTCAAAAGTTTCTAAAATATTTGTATTACAAAATAATTAATAATAGTTTCACGAAAGCAAATATATCATACAATGAGTTATTAAATATATTTGATTATTCTTTGTTATCCGTAAGGCGTACTTTTGCTTTAATTGTCTTCTTATTTAAGTTGATAAACGGTAGCATAGATGATCATGGACTTGTGAGTCAACTAAGTTTCAATGTTAAACAAACAAACCTTCGAATGAGAACTCCATTTTATATTACAGGTAGAACTGAAGCATTTCTTAATTCACCTTTAATTAGAATGTGTAGAACTTACAATAATTTGTCAAAAAACAATACTAAATTAGATTTTTCGTCCTCTTACTCAGTGTATATAAATATAATGAAATCTGTTGTAAGCAAACAGAAGAATCATTAATAACTTTGCGCATATTATGATGTAATATTAAAACTTGCACAACTATGTGTGATGTAAATTAAGTTACGATGCCAACATTTTATTTCCTTCTTATATATAGTTTTTCTTGTAGTATAAAAGTGTATCATGTGTCTTTATTAGTGTTTTATTTGGGTCTATAGGACTAATATAACATGTTCACGAATATCACGGAAATAACTTTTTTCTTTTCTTTGTATTTTAAATATTATCTGTGCTGTAGTGTCATATTATGTAACGGAACTTATGTAAGCCTATTGTAATAGGGACTAATATCACTGGCCAGCATTTTGAAAAAAAGTTTTGGTTGTTTACAAAATAATAGCTGATCCCAAATGATTTTTGGGTGCTGATTACAGAAATGACATCCATTTATGCCTATCACGTCAGGTTTTTACACAATTCGCCATCTTTATTTCGAACACTACCACCATTGCAATATACGTATATTGTACGTATATAATTGCGAAACACACCAATATTATTTTTAACTGCAGTATAATTCAATAAAACAATTTAAACAAATAAACTAAATTGCTGTTTCACTAAACAATTCTATACACAAATGACACTATCATAAATCTTATTTCCTACGGTATAATGTTGAAACCTCTTAACTGCGCTGCTCAAGTTCAACGAGAAGCCACTTATTCATTTTTAAATGCACGCCTCTTTGTTTTCCTACAACGTCTGTCATAACTGGCACGATCCCTCTTTATCATTAAACAGTAGTCTGCCAACATTGTGATATTCCATCTGCTTTGGTATCTGCTCTCTATTTCAAAAATAACTTTGTGAATTCTTTCCCCTTGCTCCTCGCTGTCCTCAAAAAGATTGTCGGGGAAATAATCGAGATGGGAGTGAACAAAATGTATCTTGAGGTTCATATTACACCCAAGTGCATGAAAATGGGTTAACATATCTTCTACAATTGTTACATGGTCACAGTGTTTCTTGTTTCCTTGAAAGTTACTTACAACATTTTTAAAACTTACCCATGAGTTCTTTTCCAATTCGGTCATTAAATTTTCAAATGTAACAACTACTAATAACTTCCTAATTTGTGGCCCTGTAAAAATACCTTCCAAAACTTTTGCCGCACTCAGTGATGGGAAAGTTTTAGCTATGTACTGTAAACACTGCCCATTCTTGCCCACAGTCTTCACAAATTGCTTCGTAAGTCCAAGTTTCAGATGGAGTTCGATCAATAAGTGGAGTGTGCATTACACTTTTATTACCTGCAGACAAATCACAGCGCTGAGGCCACTCTCTCACATCCCAGTGCTTGTCTCTGGCTCTACTATCCCATTTACATAAAAAGCATGGGTATTTTGTATATCCTGGCTGCATTCCTATTAGAAGACCAATGACTTTCAAGTCCCCGCAAACAGACCAACAGTGTTCTTCGTATTTTAACTTTGAAAGTATTAATTTCAAGGTATTGTACGTTTCTTTCCATGTAACAGAGTATGCTACAGGAACTGATCCAAGTTGGTTGCCATTCTGTAGAAGAACTCCTTTTAGGCTGGATTTTGAAGCATCTATAAAGAGTCTCCAATCGGATGCATCATAAGAAGCACCCAATGCATCCACAACAGCTGGAATGTTGTTGCAGAACACTAACTCGTCTTCTTCAGAGAAATACGGAAGAAATTCTCTCTCTCGGTTTCTTTACCTTGTTCGAAATTTCAAATTGCCAAAAGGTGTTTCGAGCGAAGTCAAGAACCAAGAACTTCTGCACACTCTTTTGGTATATTTAAATTTCGAACAAAATCATTAAGTTCTGATTGTGTTAACGGCTGCGGAACAGTGCTAGGATAGTTGTTGCTATCGCTCTTGCATGGAACATCTGCTTCACAACTACTAGATGATGAAAAAACATCCACAGAGACTGGTGGGTTGGGGATCGTAGATTTTCACCATGAGGAACGGGCCGAATTGCTGAAGCTATGTTATTCGGATACAGTATGTCCTTCTTGTTCTTTGCATTATATCCTTTAACATTTATTGCACAGAAATAACAGTCATTATGATGGTTTCGAGGCTCACTCCATACCATAGGTATTCCGAACTGCATTCCTTTCTTCTTACCGTTTGTCCAAGACCTCAGTGTCTCTACACATATTCTGCACACACTGTGAGGTGCCCACGACTTATCTTGATCGCCTAATTTGATACCAAAATAAGCCAAGTACGCTTTCTTTACGAAATTTGTAATAGGGAGTTACTGTTTGAGCACAGTGTAACTGCCACACACATAACAAAATATCAGGGTCACTAAAACATTTACATGGTGTTATTTTCTAACAATTGAGTCACTGCACGTTAACCAGGAAGACTCAACACTACCAAAATGAGTACATTAACTTTTCTTTTTTAATAGCTAGCCTGAGTCACTGGACGTTAAACAGGAAGACACAACACTCCCCAAATAAATACATGTACCGCGCTAACTTATATAAAATAACATATTTATAATATTACTATGGGAATTTTATAAATAAATAGGTATGTAAATAAATACCAAAGTCAATGCATTTTAACAACAGTATATCAACACAAGATAAAGTAAGCGTTTACATTATTTTTATTCACGTACAGTTGCAAAATTGAAGATTTGTAAGGTAAAAGTACATGTATTTTATACATATGTACACAGCGCCATCTATTGACTACATCTGAAGCAACACCTTATTCTGTTAAATTAAGAAAAGTAATATATTGCAGTTCTGTTTAAAAACTGTACGTGATGGAAACAAATAGTTTTCATTTTCGGAATGAGCATGTGAAAATTATTAAGAAACAGCAATTACCTGCGAGACAACCGAACCCATGTTGACCAGTGTATCCTGTAATACGTACTAAATAAATAAAAAAAGCGACAAAACAGATTGTAATAATTATATAGAAATATCTTTACTGTGTAGTGCTTCTAAAGTGTTTACCGACATACTGAAGGAGAGAATGGAACCAATGACGGATAACATTAATCGGGATTTAACAAAGGAACATCTAAGACAGGCCAAAAAAATATCTGTCATTAAACAAACCATGGGAAAATACGGTGATGAAACAAACTCACTAGATCTACGTAGGCCTTTGACAAGCATACGATTACGTATATAAAAAAATAATAATAATTTGACTACCCGTAGAAAATAGTGACACTAGTAGGAACAATGTAAAACACAAGAACAAATGTAAATTAAGAGTAAAATTGGTGAGCCATTCCAAGTAACAAAAGGAAAACAAGGAGATAGTCTTGTTTTCGAATTTGTAATAAGACAATTAAAAGCGGATACAAATGGAACACTACAAAACAAACTAGGTAAATATAACAGGACATGTGGAATGCATAGGTGTAACTGACACACCAAAAGTGAAACAAAGACATTTAATGAAATAGAGAGTGAAAGTAAAGAAGTAGGACTGAAAATCAATCAAGGGGAAAAAAATAATAATACAATCACGCAGGAAGAGATGATAGAAGTCGGAGAGCATAAGACCGTCACAGCCATTGGTGCGTATATTCCAGTGTCCTAGTTCACTCTCACCCGCGAGGATCACAGATGGCAGGCATGTGACATGGTGAACGTTACAGTTTTAGTTTCCGTATTATTTCAATATAATAATCTTTGACTTTATAAGAAAAATTTAATGGGATAATGAAACGAGCGGGACTGAATATATTTTAATGATAGAAATTATTTGCTAACAGTGGTAATTCGAATTTCACATATACAGATGTTTAAAGCATGTAGCTGAATAACCTGGCCAAGCAGGTTACGAAAAATTGGACTAACGAAGAACAAATATAAAGTGCACCAGCATTCATTTCTTGGTAAGTCAATTTAAATTGATGCTCTCTCCCTTCCAATAGCCGAGAGGTTCCTTGGTTGTTCTATCGTAAGAGGCAAGCAGCCAGGTGCGGCAGCATCTCCCAGGTCCGGTACAGAGGTTACCGACCGAAACGATTCTCTTTCGTTGGAGACGTTCGGGTTGGGTACGATCTCTCTCCTTCGGTATCTGAGAGGCCCTTAACCGAGTGGGGATCTCTTATGTTGAAGACCACCCGGAAGGTGTATCGGTCACTCCCCTTTCCAGCAACATAAGGAGAGACTATTGAGGAAGGCGTCTCCTCCCGGGGAGGTGAAGTGCTCGATCTGATATTTCTCTACTACAGGAGGTCAACGTTCAGTATCTAGGTCAGAGCGTATGGGGAAAATGACACCGTTATTTTCTGTCGTCCCGTCAGTAGTTAATAGACGTTTCGTGAGTCAAAAGTGGAGTTTCTCGATTCCAATTAGCCTGGTGTGCACGTATTCGCCGCCCCCTTCGTAGTGGTTCTGAGGAGGTTTCAATTCCGGTTAGCCGCTATCCGCTGCTGGCGCCTTGTGTGGGGATACGTGACCGTCATAATTTAAAAAGTACAACAATTTAAATACTTAGAAACAATACTGACTGCAAAAACGAGGAGAAAGATGAAATTAGAAGTAGGATACATGCAGCCAATACGGCCTATTACGCAATATTGATAGTGCTTAAAAATCGAATAGTAAATTGTGAACATAAAGTCACTCTCTATAAAACTTTAATAAGACCGATATTAACATACGGATGGGAAATTTGGGCCTTTACTGGAATGGCTATAAAGCATATATATATATATTGCAATGGATCGCACAGAAGAGGAAAGAATGGAAGGCAAGGATAACGGAGGTGAATGACTGACTACGGTTGAAGGAGCCGGATAACACATTTCTCAGCCTAACAATCTTATGAGCTGCCAATGCGGAGAAATTTTCCCTCGACGCAGGGAAATTTTGCCCTAAATTTAGAGGAAAGAGAAAAGGGAGATATTGTTCAAAATTTTTGAACTGCTGGGAAATTCAGCCATCATCGAAAGAAATTGATTTTACTACACTTGTCCCGATTAACCGAATTTTCCGATTAACTGAATCCCGACATATTAAAATATAACGTTTTGATTTTTACAGTTTGCAGATGTACATTTCGTTTGTACTGTTCATTATGAACGAATTATTAAAAACAATCTTTGTTATGTTCAGTAAAAAAACAGTACAGTAGTAATAGTATTACATAACATTGTAGTAGTAGTATGTCTATGTTTAGTATAAAATAAAGTTGTTCTTTTAACTTGTAGTACAGCACTAAGTCACAGTGTGTAAAACACTATATTTCCAGTTTAACGTAATTTTCGATTAAACGAATCACCTTTGGTCCTATCAAATTCCATTAAGCGCGACCAGTGTATACAGGTATTGGACATAATAATGGCATCACTTGTCAAAAGTGAGACATTTTCACTGTGCTTGGTAACACTGAACACTGCGTAAACAATCTCTTGTATGCTGCAGGTAGGACTGTGCACTAATAGTAGAGAGATTCAGTGTGGTTGTGGACGTTGTGCAGGGATGGTGAGTGACCAATATGTCCGACCTGACGGGGTTTCAAAGAGGTCTAAGTGTGGGTGCCCGTCTAGCTTGAGCACCTGTGGCAAAAGGGGCGTTATGCGGTGTAACACAAGGCACGGTCTCGAAAGTCATGACCGCATACATAGTGCACGGTAAAACAGGGTCGGCGAAGCACAATAGTGGTCGAAAGACGAATCTGTAGCATACGGACCACCGGGCCTTAAAGCGGATTGTGACGTCGCAGAAAAAACAACGGCTGAGGAAGTGACTACATAACTAAATCTGCAACTAAACACTCCAGTGTCATCCAAAACAGTGAGGCGGGAACTGCATAAAATAGGGTATCCATTGGCGTTTTGCTATTCCCAAGACCCTAATAACAAAGAAGAATGCTCAAAGGCGACGTGCATGGTATAACAGTACAATGACCACAAATCCTGGACGTTGGACGACTAGAAACGTGCCGTGTGGTCGGACGAGTCACCCTTTACTTTCTTCCGACTGTCAAACATGGTAGCGGCCCTATTATGGTTTGGGTCGCCATATCATTGTATTCGGCAGCCACTTTGTCACATCACACGGTTCGCTCACAGCAACAGTGTATTGAGAACTCATGGGTAACCAGGTCCACCCAATAGTGCAAACGTTATTTCCAGACGGGAATGCCATATTCCAGGATGAAAATACTCCTATCCACACCGCTGCACAGTGTGATAAATGACGAATCTAGCGGGACGAAATTATTGAGGAACTAGTTTCGAAACCAATATGCGTGAAATGTGACTGGTGAGCGTTTTCTGGGTCGTAGAATATAAACCAGTAAGTACTGACGTCAGGGGCGTCTTGTGCGGGAGTAGGATGGGGGGGGGGGCAATTGTCTACCCGAAACTGGGAAACTTGTTTCAATGAACGAGTTTTTGGTAATAAAATAATAAGTGTGAGCTACATTTTTTACTATCAAATAATTAGCATACACAGTTAAGATACAAAAGGTTAAAAATTATCGAACAATTGTAAAGAAACTAAATGTTTGAAAGAATTGAAACTGAGAACGTAAAGGGTTATCGTCACCGAACGAATTAAGAGAATGTAGAATTAGAAGATTACCTTAGCCTGTGTCATGTAACTTTTGCACCATCTCCCTCCGTTCTGCAGTTCACACGTTAGTAAAATATGTTCAAAGGAATGGAGAATGATTTATATTACACTGTCCCTTAATTATCGTCGCCGTGACAAAATGTATAATGACACGCCTTATCGACATTTATTAGAATGTGAGACAAAATTCTGTACATAATGAATTAGCATAAACAATGATAACTGCAATGTTGGCACCTCAATTATTGTGGCGGTTTCGTTCTACGATGCACAAAACAACATATAAATGTATTCACAGCAAGGAAAATAAAGAAAAGCACTAAAATGGCTATTAGGACATAATGAGAAACTAAGTAGGCTTATGGATCCTCTGAATCACATTCATCATCTTCTATGCATACATCATCTGAATTCAAAGCAGGCAATGAAAGTAACGAAAGAACTTTACAAGTTATATGGCCGGCCTTCTTTTACGGTTTGCCTCTTAAACTGGCTATAAACGGATCAGAGGATATCAAGAGTCTATGAATGAGTCTATGTTGCTATCCACACGCGAGGTTTTTCGTGTGAAATTCTATCGGTACTTTCTAGTGTCTTTATTCCTTACCTCTTTGGCTTCTTCGGAAAGTTGATCAATCGGAAGAATACAAGAGGAAACAACAATTTTCCCATGCCACAAAATCTTGATGCACGCTACTTGGCATGTGATACCATGCATAGTCTCGTAAGTACAAATGTCTAGATTCTGCTGCATACTGCTCAAAAGCATCCGTGTTAATGGGAAAACCACAATTGATGCATTCTAAAATTACATCAAAATGTTCAATGAGTTCAACATTAACACCTGTAATGTCGGCAGACAGTTCTGAAAAATTTTCGGGCTGTATTACCACCATTCGTATTGCCTCCCTGTTGTGTAGGTATATCAACCAAAAGGCCCATCTCAGTTCTAAATCTTTCTTGAATACAGTTTTTCCTACTAGCTAATTTATTTTTCATTTCGGGATCTATTACTCGCCACACGTTTACATCTAATCTATATGCAATGTGCAGTATGCATTCCATAAACCTGATCCATGAATGTAATGGTAATAAACCAAACGTCATTGCTTTCAGGTCAACTTGTTTTGCCTGGATGACTTTGCCCTGATTCATCTCTTTAGCTGTAGCTGCACACAAAAAGCAACATTGAGAGGGTGAATATGATGACAAAGCACTACATATTTTGCCATATATCATACTAAGAACCAGGGAAGTATACACAGAGAAATCCCTATTATTTACTGTCACACATGTAGGAGAGAGCATCTTAATTTGTTCTTCAATAACATTTACTTCTTTGGACACAAAATCAGGTGTTCCTTTTGCAGAAATAAATTTAATCGGTCGACAGTACCGAACTGACCTAGAAGTTTGATTTTGCCACACGGTTTGCTTACTCACACTATCTTTGAAATAAAATTGATTTGGCACCATTGAAATACTGAATAAATTAACATCACATTCACTTTCACTTTGGAACCTTTGCTTCTAACGCATTTGTTGGGAACCATCACATCGTGACTTCACAATAATGTGAAGATCACTACAAGTTTCCGGTACACTTGCAAACACTTCTTGCTTTGATGCACACACTCTTTGCACTGCGTGATTGACCAAGGAATGCAAAGGAATTTCAGCTACAGTTTCCGTGAATGTAACATTTGGGGGATAACATGCACTCTTTGCTTGTTTCACAGCGTTATAAGATGGATATGAATTAGGAACCCCACTATCTTGTAACATAATGTATTATTGCGTTGAAAGATTTGCATCAACAATTATTTAGTGCTAGACCTTGATCTGCTGAAATAGTTTTCCTTTTACTTTCATCATTAGACACTGAACTGCAGATCTTTTTTATACTTGCCCCTCGACGAGGTGATGCTTCTGATAGTTCTTTCACTATGGTCGCAGAAGCCTTTCTGGCATCTTCGTGAAGCTTCATTTCCTCATCAGCAGATATTTGCTCCAAGCTATTTGACACGACGAAGTCTCTGAGCTTCCTTTTATTGGTTTTCGCACAACATTCACTGAATGTCTTGGATGGCCTTCTGGAACTAGCATATCGTTTGTAACTGGGTGGAGAAGGTAGTAGCTTTCGAAAGTGTCTGACAAACTTGTTTCCACATAACCAGTCTGCACTCGATGTAAGGAACCGTTCACGACGACGATGAGATTTGTCCCACCTGTACTCAACTTTCTGACATAGGCTTCTTACAAATACCTATAAACTCTTTCCAACATCATCAGAAAGCTGTTCGTCGCTGAGTATTTTCGACACAAGTTCATAAACCTCATCAAAACGTTCAGTTTTCCGGTGACGCGACCAAACATCAAATATTGCTTGCCGGGAGATAGAGGACGCCATCCTGAATTTTTTTTATAATTATTAGAAGCGCAAACATGCGCAGCTTTTTTCTTCATATGTTTTTAGTACACATCCTAATGCATAGAATAAAATCAGTCTGACGTCTGTATACGACTGTATAAGAGACTTCCAATCTACACTACATTACCGATAATGTTAAATAAAACATGATTACATTGTTCAAGGTCAGTTATTATTACTGATTGTCCACAACTGTAAGACACTGCCAGACGTACATATGAAACTTAGTTTAACAATGCACAGCAAGGTCACTCCAAACACAGTGCAATGTTTGGAGATAATGCCTTTACTTTATGACCGTCCCTTTCAACGCTACACACCATGAGTTACATTAGTCGACTTTGGAGCCTGTTTGCGACTTCCCTATTGCAGCTAATGGCAATTCTAATTGATATTCTTCTTCATAGGACTCTTGTCTTACAACCTACTTAGTATTACGTTTTTTCACGGACTTTAATTTTTTATATTAAATCCCCCTGGATTGATCAAATAGCACACTGTGCGCTGGTCCTGTTGAAGAGTGTTTTCAAGAGCATGTTGATGAGGTTAATATCTTCCCTGACCCGCTCAGTCTCCACACCCGAATATCATCGAGCCTCTGTGGGCTGTTTTGGAAACCAGGGTCGGCGTCGATTTCCCCGTCATTCGTCTCCACCAGAGCTGGAGGATGTACTGAATGAAAAATGGCTTCAAATCCCACTCACCATCATTCAGGACTAAGTATCGGTCTATTCCGTCCATAATTCATGCTGTATTGCGTGCTAAAGGTGGACCAACATCGTATTAATACAAAATGTTCAGATTTCCATAAGTTTCCATTATTTTGTCCACTGCACGTTCCTTCTTTTAACAAAATTTTCTTTGAAAGTATTGTACATTTCTGTGAAATATAAAGTATTCTCAATACAGACCTTCAATTACACTAAAGTGCCGAAAATCAGAGGATACCTACCTAACAACGTGTGGGACACCCTCGAACACGGTGAAGTGCAGCAACTCGACATGGCAGGGACGCGACAAGTGGTTGTAGTCCGTTGGACGGATGTGCAGCTATGCAGTCTCGATTAAGGTCCACAATTTAGTGGTTCTTGCAGGTGGAAGATCCTGGGCACGAATAGCCTGTTTGATGATATCCCACATGTGATCGACAGAGTTCATGACCGGCAATCTATGGACTTGGAAGTCGTCCGGACTTCTGAATTGGAAGTTGCCAGAAAATTCATCAATCCAGTCGCGCACCATTGAGGCAAGGAGACATGGCGCATTGTCATCCTGGAAAATCCCACTGTTCGCAAGGTGCACGAAGTCCATAAAGGGCTAGAGATGGTCACCAAGCAGCTAAACATAGCGCCGAGCGGACAACGTCCCAAAAAAACCAAAACAAGCCCCACACTATGACGGAGCCACCACGAACTTACACAGTGCCTTGTTAACAACTTGGGTCCATGTCCTCATGAGGTCTTCGAAACAACTGGACCCTGATTCATCTGATTACGTTACGTTCCCAGTCCTTTAAGGTCTAATCCACGTGTTCTCGAACCCATGTGAGCCGCCGCCGATGGGCAGCGATTAGTAGCGGCACACGTGTCGGTCTTCGGTTGCGATACCCATGGAGATCAAATTGCGCCGCACTGATCTGACACGTTAGTGGCACGTCCTGCATTGATTCCTGCTGTCAAATGACGCACTGTTGCTTGCCTGTTTGCCCAGATGTTGCCGGTCGCCGTTATTCATCAACTGTAGGCGGCCACTGCGTTGTCCCTGGTGGATCGTAATTCCTCCAATGCGGTACTCACGGTCTGCCGCTATGTTCGACCGGTTTGCCGCTATGTTACCGCGCCATCAATTAGTTCCCTCCAGCTATTAGTCACAAGCATTCCGCTTTCTTAGGACAACGTCATATCGCTACTTTTATCAGACGGAAGCTGGCAATATTCAAAGATTCAAACTTGCTGCTCTACCGGTTGGTGGTTCACACACAAACTCATGACTAGAAAGGGTAACATTTGTAACAATGACCCTATTCGTTTCGTAGCAGTTACTCCGTACATATTGGTTACAGAAGTATTTAGCAAGAAGTCATTCTCTCTCTCTCTCTCTCACACACACACACACATATATATATATATATATATATATATATATATATATATATATACAAACACTTTCTTTTTTTTTCCTCTCTTCCTTCCGGGAAACGAGAGAGAGTGTTGTGGAAGAAACAAATCGATGGCCCAGTAACCAAAAACGCGTCATACAAATTTTTATGCTCCGCACTCAAAGCATCAAGGAGATATAAGTAAAACACAAATCAAAAATTGTAGGATACGGATCACTTTTATGCGAGCATACTGCAGCAAATATGAACACTGTAAGGAACCATGTTCTAACCTTAAAAAGACCCATGTATCAGAGTTATCAAAATATAATTAGTGAGAGATATAATCATAGAACAGTCTATATCAGCGATTCTCAAACTTTCGACATTTGAAACCTCAAAATTCATTTTGCTTACCAGTAAAATCTACAGAAATAATATTAAATGTACTAATTTGCTGTGGATCACTACAATAATATCGCGCGTCGATTAGTAGTCCACGAAACGGTTCACGTTTTACAGAATGATTACATAGATAACAGGCTTCACATAGAATGATGAACATCATTACAGAATTCCAAATACTAAAATCAACTGGCATAGAGCTGGCAGGCAACAATGACAACCCTCGCCATTGTATCTCTTAATATCTACGACACTAATTCATAACTCCCAAACGCTAAATTTTACATTAATGTACTGTTGCTGATTTATCGTGAACTATTCATTTATTTACCAGTGTCAGCAGTTTTCGCCACAAAATTGGAAACCCAGTATTATCTGCTTATTCTTTTACAGATTCACATTGATTTTTTGTATGTTTTATAGCATAGCATAGACTATCAAACATATTATCTCCGTAATTTTCGGAGTACATGTTTCAAGCTTATAGTCAAGGTCAAAGTTCAAGGTTGAAGGTCAAAGGACTATGAATATATTTTTACCCGAAAACAGACTTGTTATATATCATTGGAAAGCTTGTTGCAATCTCTTTCAACTACAATTTATCTGAGCCTTTTAGGCCAAATAGAGGCAGAGCTGCATCAACCTGTATATAGCTAAGCAGCTTGAACAAGACAATTTCGGAGCAATGTGACCTTGACTAATTTTAAAATTACAAGTTATCGGGGATTTAACAATGGGCATTTCCGTTTGCACCGTCATACATTTCACAATTTGATTGTGTACATCAGATTAAAACATATATTATGCTTTTGGAATTTCAGCTCTACGGTTTCTCGTTACGTAGAAATGTAGCATGACATACTGAAAAATTCCACCTCCTACGTCATTCAACAAAACTCGTCTTCTGATTGATTTGACGTAATCAATGTGTATAGTTCAATGGATAAATGAGTCTTACTGTGTACGTTTCTTTCGAAGACAAAAAAACATTAATGACATAGTACTGTCTCACTTTGCAATGCTTCTTATCGCTATTTTATTACGTATTTGACGTTCTATCAATGTGGCGTATATTTCTCAATCTTTATTTCTTTCACCGAAGGGTGATCGAAATCCCTATCGACAAACATGTTTGTTTCTACTTCTACGAAACGGAATAGTAACTTCGATACAATAGCACAGTTTCAACTTAATTTTTGTTCCTTACATCCTTCTCTCTCTCTCTCTTTCTCTCTCTCTCTCTCTCTCTCTCTCTCTCTCTCTCTCTCTTGGTATGTTAAAAACATCGACCTCTACGTAACGATACTGAAGTGACTGCTTAGTGTCGAAAGATAGACCCCTGAGCAATTATTTGACGAGTACAGGAAACACAATCAGTCATATTTTGAAAGTTTTGAGAAAACATACATTTTAAGGTGTAAGCACTTGAATTTCAATTTATTTTTTGGCCTCTAGCACATTATTGATCTACATCAAAGTGCTTTAAGGGCAAAAAATAAATATAAATTAAAGTGCTTACACCTTAAAATGTGTGTTTTCTCACAACTTTCAAAATGTGACTTTGATTGCTTTCCCCTGTACTCAAACTACGATGTCTACTTCCAGTCTAATCCAATATGAAAAAAAAATCAGTTCTAACTAAGTTTTATACGCTTCTTATCACAGTGCGGCCCGTTTTTTATTTCAGCCTTAATTCCTGAGTTGTTTATATAATAGTATAATGTACTCTGCATATAATAAAAAAATACTACAAATAATATTTACTTTTTTTTT
>JAGDQP010047415.1:0-15034 GCA_022664845.1 Lepisma saccharinum
GCGATGTTTTGTTGAGATATATTGAATTTACCTTATTTTAACAAATTATCGTGTATATGGGTAAAAATCGTGATTTCGTATACAGTCTATCTCAGTTCAAAAGTTTTTGTTAGATAACCCATTATTATTATTATTAGGTTAGTTGGCAACACTGAACATCCTTTAACCAGTTACAGGAAGATAAAGACAAAAATGTAGTATGATGACGTAATTCGAGCAGGAACTCCGCTCGAAAATGTTTCGAGGGCTCGAAATTTTTTCGAGCGCTAGAAACCTATTTACGCTAGAACTCGAACTCCTTTTGCCAGTTCTCCCACGTTTCGAGCTTGACTACTTCGGGCCTCGGATTTCGAGCACTCGAAATCCGCTTGTTGCGCACCTCTATTTCCAGTAACGGAGAAGATTATGTATCCAAACTAGCATTTTGAATCACTCATCAGTCCCATAGGACTTTATTCCGTACGTGATTTTTCTTTTCGATTATCTAATTGAGTGTAGTCATTACAAGTGGGATTCGTTTTAGGTATGAAGGAATTCTGGGAAAGTGCTTTTAGGTACTTTTTGTTAGTGTACGATATTCATCTATTTGTTTATCCACAACTTATTTTAACCATTAATCTAACGGCTCTTCCATTTCACATAATTGGATGCCAATTGAACAGAATAGTTCGGAGCCCAATTTACCAAACAATATAAATGCTGTCCTTAGAAGTTCACTAAGTCATTCAGGGCATTATTTATTTACGAAATGTCCTATATTTTTTTCTATTTATATCAAGGATGCATGTATAAAGTACATATGCCTGTATATTTTGTTAATTTATTTATGCAGTGAATTTTAAGACTAATGAAGGACTTTGAAACAAATGGATACAATGACATTATTTTTAAGCACATCGACAGTTGAGTCAGTATTGCAAATTCCTTTAGTGGAGTAATATGCGTGAATTGTTAATTGAATGCTGACACATAACACGTTAGCACTTAGTCCCTAAAGCAAATATGAAAACAATTAAATGGCCAAAGAAAGTAAGTGGTGTGCTTACTTTTGGTCCCAATAAAAAGCATCCAAAAATAGTGCATGTTACTGTGAAAATTAATTTTATGTACTTTGAAGAAAAAAATAATAATGGACGTTTAGAAAAACATAATTTTACTTAGAGTTTGAAACATTGACGCTTCTACACATCTAGGATGTTGGTGGAGCACTTACAAGATCTGTAATTAGACATACAGTTTGTCGGTTAACTACGTCCCATATTTTGTGTGAGTAAAATCAGAATTACTTTACGTTCTCGACATCGCTCTACATTAGATTGTCAGGATAAATTAATTTGCATTGTAATAGTTCCATTACATTTTCATTAAATAATTACTTTTAGTCTTAGTTTCAGTGTTTGATCAAAAAAAAACATTACTAACAAACAACATGTTGCAGTGACTACCCAATGAATTTTACTTGAAAATCTTAACTACAATTGTGCTCTGTATGACCCCTTCCATAATTTTTGTTTAATGGACACACTATTACTGTCTTCAAGATGATGTGTAGGCCAACCGAAAAACGCCAAAAAAATTTCCGGTATTTTTTAATGTTAAATATCTATGCTTCTTTCTCATTAGAATATACATTAATGAGGGTATTCTAATATCAAGTGTTCGTACCTCTAATAACAATTGTTGTAAATGCTTCATAAATATAAATTAATGAGGATAAGCCTCTGTACAAGGTATACATGGGATGAAAAGCCGTACCTCTAAAAACAAGTGTGGTAAGTGCTTAATCGATATCCCGACATCATTATGTCTACGCAATTGTGTTTCGAATAACACATCCTAATTCTACATATCCGGACAAAATGAACCCTCCCTGTACAACACCATCTAATGGAACATAAAGAGTTCGGTAATTTTGTTAAATTTTGCTGTAACTTCTAAAGGGCTAGGAATTACTTAATGCACAACTATATGTTGGTTTGTCACACTATACAGTTGTTATATTCATCGTGGCTATAAACGTAAGGAACTCCAAGTACAATAATACTTTTTTTTTCATAAAGAACGGAAAAGTTTATTTTCGTTATACAGTAGAGTAGTACACAAGGACAAGGTTTTGTAAAATCCGTACAACTCTGTCTCTCTCTCTCTTCTCTCTCTCTTTTTCTTTCTTTCTTTATTTCTCGAATTAAGTTGAATGGATTGAATGAAAACAATGCAATTTTAAGATTGTCAGGAATGTATGAAAAAACTATATTTCCTTACGTATTGTTAGGTCATTATTTTTAATTTACAATTTAATTTAATACTTTTAAGCAACCCTGGTTCGTTTATGTACCATCCTCACCTTTTCTTCTACTAGCACTTGAAACTTAGCATGAATAGGAAGCATACTAAAATCGAAATTCAGTGACTTACAAAAGTAGATCTGTCTTCAGACTTGAAAATAGATTGTAAATAAGGAAATATTTAAAGTAGATATTTGATTTCTCTTTCTTGTCATTTAAAATACGTTAATATAAAAATTAAATTAACAGTTTTCTTTTTATTGTGGAAGAATTAATATCCTATGTTAAAACAAATTACGCATGTGCTGTTGTTAAATATGTGAATATTACATGACATGCAAAAACTTGTTAAAACACATTTGTATAAGGGTGCAAGGGAAACAGAATATTATTTGTTATGGTTTTGTGTTAGATTTATGAAATTAAAGATAAAATTTTAAAAGAAAATGCAGTGTAATGTTTCACTGGTTTTTGGAAAATTAAATAAAATTCATTTGAACTAATGTATTTTACTGCTATCTACTACTGTAAAGTATCTGAACATCCCATTAGAATAAAATGTTCTAAGTATACTTTGAAAGACAAGGGGTGTAGTGCAATCACTACGTAATTATAAATGATCCTGTTTTAAATTTTCGGACCACAAAGTTATATTTTGCACAGAGAAATACCAATGTTCGTTGTATACTCTGTTAAAACTATGTTTCGATGTAGAGTGGACTTGCATCATTTTGCTTCTGATACCCTTCATTTAATTTATATAGTTGAGACAGTTTAAAGTGTCCTTGAAAATAATCGAATAACGATATTTTTACTGAATATAGTAAACTAAGTGGAGCACCGTGCTTTTAATTCGTTAACAAAATGGTTTAAGGTTCGCTTTCTCAACTGTGTATTCAACTTATAATGGTTAAAGAAACGTTTAAAACCATTTTCTATGTTGAATAAACTGTTGAATAGGAGGACCATAAACCATTTTCTTAATATTTTATGAACCATATGCTACTAGAGAGGCTACAAGTTTCCTAATTGCTATTCGTTCGGTACGCAAAATACACTGGTGTTCACAGTTCGATTTAAGGAACTCATTAAAGTTGTAATTAAAAAATATATATATGCATATATACCTCAGGAAAAAAGTCATGTAAAACTTACTTGGTTCGGTTGCACCTGCCACTGCATTTGCGTTCGCAGCTGCGGTACCTTCCGGTGTTGGAGGTGGAAGTATTGGCATTGCTGAAGATAGTAGTGGAACTTCTAATCCAGGTAGAGGAGGTGATAATGGAGGAGGCGATGGTGCTACAGGAAACATTAAAGCTCCCTGTGACTCAGCAGCTGTCTGTGACACAGAAACTCCCTGTGACGCTGCAGTTCCCTCTGGCGCAGCAACTCCCTGTGAAGCAGAGGCTCCTTGTGAAGCAGCAATTCCCTGTGACGTAGCAACTTCCTGTGGGACAGAAGGTCCTTGTGAAGCAGCAGCTCCCTGTGACGCAGCAGCCAGCTGTGAGGCAACAGCACCCTGTGAGACAGCAGCACTCTGTGAGACAGCAGCACCCTCTGAGGCAGCAGCTCCTTGTGAGGCAGCAGCTCCTTGTGAGGCAGCAACTCCTTGTGATGCAGCAATTCCTTGTGATGCACCAACTCCTTGTGATGCAGCAACTCCTTGTGATGCAGCCAATCCTTGCGATGTTCCAGCTCCGTTGGATGCAGAAGTGCCAAATGAACCAACTGTTCCGACTGATGCACTTGGAACTGGCAAGGGAGGTATATTTTCTGGAGTAGGTGATACAGGTGGGATTGGAACAGGGTATGCAGGTGGCAATAATGTAGTTAAGACTTCCGAGGGTACAGCAATGTTTGTTGATTCTGCAGTGTTCGTTGCAGCACCGGAAATTAAGATAGAATTTTCAGCGGATTTTGCAACACTGTTGCCAATTCCAAAACTGTTTTCTTCTGCTGTTCCCATGGATGTAAAGGAAACTAATGATTTTGCCGAATTCAACCCTTTGCGAGCACTTGTTACATCCTCTTCGTCTTCTGCCGTACCACCAAGCAATATTGGCACTGGCTGTTTAGATCCCTCTAAAATAAAAGATAAAACAAATAAAAAGTAGACAAACATATTTATTAATAAAACCTTATATCTTGAGATTTAATATCCATAATATATATTATCATGTTTTTGTCGCCAATAACTCACTCTCGAACATACCTTCTAATATTGGCACCCCTAAAACGTCTCAGTTTTACCGACATACCCTCTCACTTCAGCTTCACCTCGATGAATGTAATCATCGTTTACATCTCAACCAAGCTAAAAGACTTAACATTACTCTTTCAACGTCGGATGAATGTTACAGTCTGTGGAATGGATCATTATGTAGCCTCATTCAATCTCCGCTGATCTCTTCCTGTTTGAACCGTATATCTTTTACAAATCCCTATCTTCAAATATACAAAATTTATGCTCATCTGCCATTGTAGTACTCCTACTTTTGCAACCATATAATACTACTGGCTTATAACCGTTCTGCATATTTTCAATTTCAATTACCTTGATATTAATCTTTATGTCAGGATGTTATAGACCAAATAAAACATGTGTGCTAACTTTATATTTCTTCAGCGACCTAATATCAATATGCTCTAAAGTATTTACACTGATTAATTGTGTATAATATCTCACTCGTAAGTATTATAATATTTTTTCCTTTGTTCTCTATGTTTCAGCATTTTCACATTTGTTTCTATACGCTTAAGTGTAGAGCCATCTCCTCGCGATCTTCTACTAAGACTTCTTAGTGTATCTATATGATCCCCATGACATTGTACTAATAGTTGGTTAAAGCCATTCAAAGATAGTCTCTTTTCGTCCCTTTATATTTCGACAGCTAAAGCTGGGAAGTCTTACATCTAGCTATTTCTTTCCGTTGACAGGAAATACTAACTCAAGAACTGCTAGGATTATGAAGATGCTAGTAAAAACTCGGCGAAGCTAGATACTAGTAAAAAATGTGGAAGGTTTAGTTTGGATTGAATGGCCTGACTCTTTCGGCAGAACAGTAATGATGATAAAAAGAAGTAGAAAACCTTCAGTGAGCCACTTTATCACAAAGATAAACTCATATGACGATTCACTTAAAAGTTGGTGGACGTTTTTCCAAAATGGCAGTTTTTCCCAAATGGTTGAATACGATGATGTTCTAAACATTTCCACCGAATTTCAGTTTGCTTTCCAATGTCCGGTTCAAACCCTAATGCCCTGAAACATACAGATTCGGATTACGAACCTCAATTGTTGACATCACTTTCCTCTATAGAACTGCGCTGCTAATGTTTTCATAACAGAAGCTTCAAGAAGAGACTTTACACCCATTGTATCGGCCCCATTCGAAGACGTGGGTCTCGTGTCTACCCATAATTTTGAAAATTAAATTTCTTTACAGGTCCAAAGGGTTCAGTTCTTACATTTCCACGTAAGGAACAACTCCCTTTCGCCATCGTGTTTCTAGCACAGAACGATCATACAGGGAGGAAACACAATAATAACATACCACAAGTACAGATTTTATATAATACATCTTTGAATACTTTTCAGCATGGAATTCAGCTGGCGAATGGGTCACAACGTTGACTACCGACAATTAGTAGCAAAATTGTCATACTTGGATGCATATTTTTCGTTTCGCCCGAGCTAATCACACGTGAATCCCATTATAAGTGAAATAAGAGTCAGTCGCCGTCCAAGTAAATGCTGCTCTCCACCTTCCCCTCCCAGGCTCCATTGTAGCAATTGTAATTTTGTTCATGGGAATTCCGGGAAGAGAGAAAGCTAGCATTGTCGTCCTACAATGTTCTCGTGCCCTGCACAGAGATATATTTAAGCTAAAAATACTTTTATACAATGAGGATATTATATAACATTATTTGCAATACAAGTTTATGTAATCACCCTAATAATGGTCCTTAGCTTTTGTTGAACACCTTTGACATATCAACATACAAAATGGGTTTTACTGTAAAATTTTCAGTCAATGTGGAACTTCAGGACAAGCTTCAAAATATGAAAACAAGACTCTGCCACTAACACGCGCTTTTCATCCCTTGGGCATTCGGAATTTTCGACAAAATGTTTTTGAAACACCCTAGTGTAAAAATCGAAAAATCATTTTGTATTGTTATGTAAATTATTTGCTAACCGGCTGAAAAGTCTTTTTATTGTCCGATTTTTAATTGTGTTGGACCTTTATACGATCACGGAAAATGTTATATCAAACTAGCCAAAGCATCTGCCCGTTGGCGCGTAGTGAGTAAAATGTAAGTGAAATTAAAAGAAATAAAAGTTCAATATTCCATATAAAAATACATGTGCCACAAATTTCATACTTTAAAGACACCTTTAGGTCGAATGAATTTATCCAATGAATCTCAATGATTTTTTGTAGAATGTTTAGACCTATTCCATTTTTTTTTCTTGCAAAGCGTTTGTTTGTGCGACAATCTTGTGCAGTTTGAAAATTTACCCACATAACATTAACACTGTTGCTAAATCTCTAACACTACACTAAATCGCTAACAATTTTAACCTGGTCTAACACTTTGATTTACTATCATGTGTCAATTGCCAAATGTGAACATGCATTGTTTAACCACATATATAGTTGGAATAGGTTACAAAGCCAGATGAGTCTAAAAATCAGTAGCGTGACAAAGGAACTGCAGTCGTGTTCGATTGTAGCTTTATTTTAACATTTTTAAATCAAACATTACAGAAAATACGAAAACGTTATATGTAGCGTCTAATCATTTTATTCATTGCTGGCAATAACAAGGTGTTAGTTTTTCTAATATGTCTCACTCCATCATAACTTTATTTCATAAAAATAGCTTTTTATATCATATATATATATATATATATATATATATATATATATAGGTATTACACGGATGCCCATGAAGGGAAGAAACTGCTGGAAACATATTAAAGAACAGTTCAACAATTAAATTTATATTTAAAGACTTGCAATTGAGAACAAATGTGTATCTACAAAAAAGGAGGGGTACATGATTAGCTCCTTTTAACTGATTTAAAAGTTAAATTGTTCAAAACATCGTGAAATTTGTGACGAGATGTCTTCCTTCACATTGACAATGTTGCCGAGATGGGTTGAAACAGATAATTTGAAACACTATAATAATTACTACACCTAGAATTGTGCCGCAACTGATATAAGCACTTTGGAGTATAGCTCCTAAAAATGTTTTGTTATATTCAAGATTCTACGAAGGTTCGTCGTTATGTATCAATATTTGGCATTAATGATAATTCCATGTCACTAGGCTCTTTACATCGATTCAAAACATAAATCAGATAACAGAGTGAAGATGATAATCATCTTTCTGCGTGGACTTCTGTGTTACACTTACATGCACTTAGTGACTCAAATCACGTTAATATTTATTACAAGATTCAATTTGTTTATGTGATGTGCGTTCTCAAACGTAAATCGTTGTAGAGAAGTAAATTAAGCTATTTTCACAAAGGGTAGTTCATATAAACGTAAAATACAGGAAGCTATAATTGCTTTTCTCCTTTCAGTTTCTAAAGTCTTGAAACAATTTTTAATAAGTTGATCAGGGCAATAAAAATCGTTACAGTACCATCATCTAAACCTGTGAGTAAATATTAAAGGAACTTAAATGAATGTTAAAATGTTCACCTTAATATACATTGGTGTATCTTGTGATTAAGTATCTTAATCTAATACTTTTTTGAATTATAATTAATATAACTAGTATGAGATATTTAAAAAGAAATGTTGAAGCTGATGGTTACTTCTCCTTCTGAATCATCGACACTTAACTTAAAGTTGTGAAAATATTCTTCATGCAATGTTTAGAAAATCTCTAATAGAAAATATAACAAATCTTTTTGTGTACTTATGGCTGAAGTGAATATGCAATCCACACACAAAGGTATGGATCTCTTTAGCTTTCATTACATTTGTGTAATAAACGAATATATCCTTTCTGTTACGTACACCACAAACTGTATATGACTATTATTTAAGTACACGTTCCAATTTCATTGTTAACCTTCCATGATCAGGTTTTCAAATTTGTCACATTAAGTACACACTGGGTTGTGACACACCACACACGTTATTTAATTAACCCATTCTAATTATTATGAAATTTTATAATTATGTTGTCTCTAAAAATCTTACATTATTCATCATCAAGGGTATTATTTTCAAAATATCTTATAGTTAACAAATATATTATCCTTATGAATTAGCATAATTATACATTTTAGTTGGTTAATGATAAACTAATAAGAATAACATTAAAAATAAATAATTCCAAATTTTCGAAAATAAAAAGCTGTTGCTATATGTTGAAATAATATATTTTCTGCAAAAGCAAAGCAATTAAAAGAAAATATTAAGTCTTACATCGTGAACAATATATTAAGTGAAATGTGAACATCCTTCACTTAATAAAATATGTTATATCTCTAAGACATAAATAGTGATTACTAAATTATAATGATTACTTAACCTGATCCAAAATCTTCTCTCTCTTTCTTTCTACTACCCTCTCCTCTTTGCAATAAAATTAACTCTCTTTTAACAATAACTTACCGCATACAAAGGAACAAGAAGCAGGAAGCTAATATCTCTTCTTCATCAGTTGTATTACGGTGTGTTCCAAAGGTTGGACCTTTCTTGAAATCTTAGGTTCTCTTGCAATTTCTTCGTTTCTCCTAAGACGTGTTTATTTACAAAATGAGTCCACGAATCTAAAGAATTATTTACATTTCTGGCAGTACCATCAGTGCCAGAAACCGAAGCGTAAAGTTTCGGGCTGGTGGCTGTTCTTGTGATGTTACAGAATTATATTGATATTCCTTTTTCTCTGGTTAGATAGCTTCACGTTTAGCCTTGTTTACAATATTATCAACTTTATATTCACGAACACTAATTTCACCCCATAAATTATTTTTTTGTGTGTAATCATGATTACCTACAAAACTGTAACCACCTAACGATTTCCCATCATTTGTTAGGTGCAAATCCTAACAACTCTTCGATCTGCTGATTACTCAGATCCATTTTCGTTAATTTACTTCAACCAGATTATTATACTTGTACGAGATTCAGTAAAGATAGCAAAAAACGTATGTCATTAGAAACAATTTGCATATACAGAGTACACTCTGGGGTGTACTACATCCCAACCTCAGTTTTGATACGTATATTCCAAAAAATATAACGCGAATCAACAAGAAAACCAAAGCAATTAGAAACCAATATTACTAATTAAATTTACTAACGGAGAATAAATAAACTTCAAGACAAATACCGAAGTTACAACAAATTTATTTTCCTTTGGAGTTTTTTACACCCCACTGTGGCCGTACAAGGTTAAAATTCTCGCTAAATTTCTACAGGGAATTATTTAAATTTTACTTACGTTTTCTTCTACGCTTAGGATTAGGCCTCTTTCCTTTTCCTGAAATGAAACGCAATCAGTATTTTTGTTTAACAGAAATATATAACGATTTTTATTCAACTTTGGTAAAAAATTAATTCCCGTCCATATCCCCTTTCATAGTAACTAAATTAAACCAAATATAAAGCATAACTAACGCTACTTTTTTATTAATTTTACCATCATTTTAACACAATAACATAATTGCGTCCTAAACGTAAGCTGAATCGCTGATTAAAGAATTAGCACTCTTGTTGAGAACATAATTATGATATACAAAATTTACTTGTAGATTTATAGATCGTTGGAAACAGGAAATTAATATAATTTTTGGAATGTTGAATATAATTTGCCTGATTTTATGTACGTGATATGTATGGAAATTACAGGCGTTTCAACGGAATAAGAAATATATATTTGAACTGTTGTTGTTAATAGTTAATAGTTAGTAGAACTGTTAACTTATGATGTATTTAAATGATTATTATACTATGGACACTGATATATGAATTTATTTTCTACACTTAACTATCACGTCAAACTCACGATAACATTAACTCAAATACAACATCCGATTTGCAATAAAATAAATATACTTATAAACATTGCTCTGCTTATGATAACCTTTGCACCCAATGACAAATCACAACCTTCCACATACCTCTTCAAGCCACATACCAGTTTCCTGAAGTACACAATCAGCAGCAGCTAGCGACTAAGTACAGCCTCAATTGACACTTACGTTGTTGCTAATACATATAAAAACATTTATGGACATTATCTTGCACTACATATATACAGTTCATAGTAACATTATATATGATAAGTCAAAATTTAAAGCTTAACCATTGTATTTTTGTGAGCCTAGGTAAAAGGAGGATTTACATGTACAAGTTCAGACTGCAAAATGTACAAAAATAGTTTGTAGTCTACAAAGTTCATATGAAAGAGTTATGAGAATAAATCGATGTAGATAAACAACCAAGTGACAACATTAATTAATATATTACAATAAGCACTAATATTTTAATGCATTTATGGCCTTTAGCCTATATGGCTCAGGCCACAAATTTGATCCCTCTTTAGAAAATAGGTTGTATCCTGTTGAAAAACTGAACATCGAAATTGAACTGTGTTCCTAAAGAAGGGTTTAACATATCTAACTTGTGCATTTCTAACACCTTCCCCACCACTCACATATTGATGAATCACTGCATAATTTTGTGATAATCACATGAGCTGTTACCAGGTTGAATTAAATTTTTCCAGTAGATTACATGATGTACTGCATTCAATAAAGTTAAGACTCACGAGGCATAAAATGTAGATGTATATGCGATGTAGGTGTTGAATGTAATAAAGTAAAATCTGAGTGAGTACGGGAGGAGTTTGAAGAACAGAGGAAAACTGAATGCCAATGTAACACTTGTAAGAAGTACAATGGAAAATATTGATTTCTAACTGGTAGACTGAATTTCGTTAGACATTATTCTCAAGTTGAACTATCTAATACGTTCGAAATAGTACCAAGGAACATTAAATGTATAGTAGGCTAATCAAGGGAGACAATGTACAAAGCAATGAGGAAAACACAGAAGGAAAAGTATATAGTGAGAGTTATAAGACAAAAGAAAATATCACCAAAGCAGTATTGTAAATTGGTCATTGGGGATGCAAAGAAGAATACCAGAGAGAAGTTAATTTACAAACATGAAAAGCTGAATTGATCTGTATTATCAATTAGTTGTGAATAGTTATGGGCAGTGTCAAAGTGCAAGATTGGCTTCGTAAACCGAAACCACAAGCATTTATTATGAGAATTATATGCCCACTTGGCAGAGGGTCATCGCACTCTTTTCAGGATTCCAGGACAAGTTTGAGCAGTATTGCCCTGACTTATCAAACTTGACTCATTTCATAAATTGTCGAGCTGCTAAATAATGTATTCGAACTAAGAGAATTACACTTTTAACTACAAAAAATTCCTGGCCGTTCTAAAACTATGATGACATTTCTCTACAGTTACTCTGTTATATTGATTTATTCTCTTAAGTTAGGGTCCTTAATTCAATCTCCAAACGTTACTTCATCCAGTGTGGTTACACGTAATTTTCTTTGCAGCCCGATCCCTGTGTTATAGGAAATGAATATATACAAAGGTTTGAATTTTAGTAAGGTATTCTATGACTTTCTTTATCCACCACCAACTGTTTTAGAACGCTACTTCAACACTGTTACCTACTTTCCTATTCACTGCAAGAAAAATGTAAATCAAGGAAAGACATCTCTCAATCTGACGAGATAAGGGAGTATTTGTTATTCAAGTTGATTAAATTAAATACCTCAATGGTTTACAAAACTCACAAGTTTATCGCATTAGTATCAAACGTTCGCAATTTGAATTTATCGTATGCAAGATCATGCCAGCTTCTCGATAATTGTTTCTAATACTGTCATCCCAACGACTACTTCTCACTATTTCAAATGGCCTCTATCGGGAGGCCGTGGGTTCGATCCCAGCGACCCACCATCCTGACTGAGGTTTTTCCTCAGTCACACCAGGCAAATGCCGGGATTGCACCTTCAACATAGGGCCTGGACGAGACCTTTTCCAATTATTTCCCCTTCCCTATCCAGGCCTGAGCCTTAGATGTCTAAATGACTTAAATAATAACCCAATTCCAAATGACATCTTTCCCTACCGTTTATTAACCACAATAGAATAGGATCTACGTTTCTCCGATCCAAGGTACATGGTATTTCTATCTAAGCCGTCATGATTTTACTATTCTTAAAGTAAATTGTGAATAATAATATGAAAATATAATAATGAAAATTATAATATATTTAGTGTTAGTTTAAATCATAGGACGAAACCATGTGATAAGCATCAGGTGTAATAAGCACCAGAATTTTATCTTAGCTAACTGATACAACTGAAGGCGCATGTCATATTTCATAGCTGTTTCCAATAAAGCATAAAATGCAGAAGAAAAATATTTCCGGTTTGGAGGAGGGAAAGAGCATAAGGTGTTTATGTTGTTACAAAAACTGGGTACATCAAATTTATTCAATGAAAGTACAACTTGAAAAAAAAATGAAGTAATCTGTCAACCATAATATTAAAAGGACATAACATTGATTTATATTAATATGAACTACGGATCCTACTGCCAATTACATGAGCTGCACAAGACTTAACTTTAGAAATAATGCGACAGAATTAAAAATATCGCAAATGTACATGCTGGTGTAATTAGCACCAGCATATCTGAGGTATTAAGCATTATGCTTCTCTGATTCAATAAGTAGTACTTGCGTATAAATATGTAATACATTCCCATAAATTACGTATACGTAGAAACATATTAATGTAAATTAAGCAAACATTTTCTCCTGATAGGCGTAGCATGGGTTTCCTTTAAATTATCAAAGTGGATTCCGTGCCACTGGAAATTTAAAGGGAATGTGGTGTACAATGCGATATTAAGGCACGATATACCCTTTGTCTAGAATCAGACAAACCATTGTGAAAAATTGAGGCTAGTAGGACTTTTGTGGATACCAAAGAATGGAATTTCTTAAGTGTCAGTGGCCCTCCACTCTCACAGGTTTATCCAGGGATTTACTGCAGTCACACAAAGTAACTACCAGAATTGTTTCTTCAAAATTGGTATTGGCTTACTGCCTTTCAACACCTTCTTCTACATTCTAGACTAGCCTTAACTTGTGACACGTTAAGACCTTTAATGTGAAGTTTTTGTTCTTATGTCTCTCTGTATTTCCTCTCCCTTAGTTGCATTATCGAGTATCCTAAATATCAAACTTTGCACTGTACTCGTGCAGGATTATAAAGCAATTGCCTTTATATCATAACTATCTGTTGCCCGTGGTTTCGTTCGCGTAGACTTCAAAAATTGGTACAGATTTTTCTTGTTCTTGTTCTTAACCTTAATATTCTTCATCCTTTCGAGACTAAAGATATGTAGATATACAGTCCATACACTTATGTTAAAATTAGATACAATGATATTCGAAATATTAATGTTTATATTTTTCGTAGTAAGCTTCTGAAGAACTTCTTTATAAACTACTTTTTTAGTTGTACCTTGTTGTGCTAGAAATACCAAAACGTTTAAAGATCTTCGTCTAATGCACAAAGCTCAAAATTGTCCATGTGATAAGCATTGCTCCTTTAAGTCAGTCCCTGCTATCTTGAGAGTATGCCCCTGGGACTTATAGTTATTGTGAAAAGAACTTCTAAGGGAAACTCTAGTCTTTTAAAATCAAATGGATACTCGGATAGAAAGTTCGGTATTCGTGGTATGATCACAGATTGCCCTTGAGCATAACGACTTATCACCGTAACATAGATCACATTCGTATGGAGATATTTGTGCTAGTAGTCAAGTACCGTTGGAAGTTTAGGCGGGTTAAGATTTTTAGACAACATTACAGGTGTGGCCACTTTTAGGGAAAATTTATATCATGGGAGGCCTGGAGGATTTAATGTATTAAAAAATTTCACGGAATATTAAATCACATCATCACTTTGAACTTCCGAGTCTACGGATCGGTAGTCCATTGGATCGCAGTCGAAAGAACATAAAAGAATTTTAATTATTACGGCTGTCTTATTATTTTTAGTGTTAAAAATGGCACGCTGACGTAACTATTATATTGATTTATCTTGACCATTCTATATATTGCTATAAATTTTGGATGTAAGATACTTACATTGAATACGAGGTGACCTAGATGATCAGTGAAACTTATTTCCCCCTGTCGAACACCAATTATTGAAGGATATCAGAACATGTTCCTGCTGCCATATCACCATTTATGTGAACTCTCACGTTCTTCTTAAGACATATTTCGTTGATACGAAGCCAAAAGTATGAATATTTGATGCACACTTTTAATTCATCAGCATGTGTTTCTCCTGAACTATCGGGAAAGTCTGGCAACAACATTTCTGCCATTCAAAAACCGACTTTCCAAATATCCTTCCTTCCTTGTGTTATGAAACCTATTTAATGTATAAATTCTAGCTTCATCCGTTTGACCTGAGTGTTCATATGTCAGTGAGTCCGGACTTCTGTTGCTATATATATAATACACAGCCATATTCAATCCACTAGTGGATGAGGCCTCTCCCGGAGGGAGCAGGTGGTCTACTGCTCCCACGCTGACCAGACGTGTTGGGATTAGATAGATAGATAGATAGATAGATAGATAGATAGATAGATAGATAG
>JAGDQP010047417.1:0-15034 GCA_022664845.1 Lepisma saccharinum
CTTCGAATCTCTCCGTAGGGCGGATGGATGGATCACCGCTGGCACTTGGGGTCGTCAGTTCAAACCTTACTTATGCCATGTGGGCTTTGTGGTGGACAAACGTCGTGTGAGTGGGTTTTCTCGTGATTCTCCAGTTTCCTCCCGCTTTCTTCATTCAACCAATCATCATCAATCCTACCTGATCCAAAGTTGCCTAAAGGCCGCAAAAATGAAATTCAAACGCGAACCTCTCCGCGTTTCCAGTACTAATGTCATTTTCCACATACATTTTTTAACTTTGAAATTCCAGAATTTCATCAGAATTTGTATCTTTGGCCATAACTTGTGGAAACAGAGCTGAGAAAGGTAGTAACCAGGTCTTGTAATCTAGGTAACAGAGTGCTACAATAAAAAAATAGCTCATAAAATGGAGGAAAATTTTCAATCACGGTGGCCTGCCTATATTTGAACTTACACCAACGATTCAGTGCTAGTTAATAGCGTTTCTACATCATGGAGTTCGCGTCCAGCACATCTAAATTATTTATGTATTTTCGTGTAGGGGCTATATTTTTATTTGTTTTACGATCACCGTCAATAACGAATTGCCATGTAGAGGGTTTCCAGGCTTTTCGTAACTTAGAGAATTGAATCGGTGTCATTGTTAAAAGGACTATGTATTTTAGATGTCACATATTCTGTTTGAACAATGACCGGTTCAATTGAACTTTCATGAAAACTTGCTTCTGAATTATGTTTGGCATTTTTGAATCCTACAGTAACTTTCTTTATAATTATGCTCTTGAAAATACATGTACACATTTTTATACAGCATTAAATAAAACAGCAATAAATCAATTATAATGTTGTTGCTGGTTGCCACCGTTTTGAAGTGATCTGTCAAGTTATAGAAGGGGTTTTCCCATATAATCAATAAAAGGTGTGATTGCTAATTTAGTCGCATTTATTTGACATCTGTTTGCAGTATGTAAGATGAACGTGACTCAACGGTAATTACGCCTTTATTCACTGTGTGGGTTATCTCCTTCTATGCTTGGAACCCACAAATAGTAATGGATTAATGAATACCCCACACGTATTTAGGCAAACACGGGTGTTTACTACTTTATCTGGATTCTTTTTAGATGTAGCTTTTGAACTTCCTGTTTCAATGTCACCTCTCTTTATCAATTTGAATTCTCCGACGTTTTGTTGAAGTTGGAAATACTTAATTAGGGCATAATAACACAGATTATCTGGCTTAGTGTAGATAATGGATACCGGTAGCTTAGAATCAGTAGAGGTAAAGGCTCAGACTTAAGCCCTGGTCAAATCAGCCTCAATAAGCACCAAGAGACCAATGCTGGGAACAAACATACACTGCCCTCGCAATATGTGGGCAATAGGGGATGTCATTTATCAGATCTGTTATGATCTTACGCTATAGATGCCAGTATATCCTTTATTTAAGTTACGGGTTACTAGTGTAAAAAAGCATTGTATCCTACAAATGTATCATCATGCCAATAAAATGTTCGGAGAATATTATGATGTAGGATTCTTTTTGATAGTAACTGAAACTAGAATACCGTGCAACAGGGCCTTATTCTTATTAATGTCTTCTTTCCTCGTTTCTTACAGGTTAACCTTCGAAGCTGTATGTAAAGAAATTTCAAGTGGTTAACCAAGTTTAAGGCATAAAGTTAAGAAAATGAGTCAACTGTCTGGATCATGGACAATTGACATTGGTTTTCTTGTCCTGAGTGTCATATTGGTTATTTACGTTTACTATGACTATGTATTCAAACACTGGAAAAGAAGAGGCATACCATATAAGAAACCAATCATATTCGTTGGTAACTTAGGCCAGTCAGTGCTTCAGAGAAAACACATGTGTGATGACCAGAAAGATATCTACCAGTTCTTTGAAGGCGAAAGATTTGCAGGCATTTTTCTGTTTTCCAAACCAGTTCTGATAATTCGTGATTTGGATTTGGTAAAGAATATTATAATTAAAGATTTTGAATATTTTCATGATCATGACTTTAAACTACATGAAGATTTAGATCCGCTGATGGCAAAGACTCTTTTTGCGGCAAGAGGAAAAAGATGGAGAGAACTTCGTGTCAAAATGACTCCAACATTTACGTCTGGAAAAATGAAGAAGATGTTTCATTTAATGGTGAAATGTGCTTACCAGTTGAACACCTACTTGGAAACAGTAGCCGAGAAAGGTAAAGAGATAGAGATGAAGGATATTCTCTCGAGAATGACCTCTGACATCATTGGCTCGTGTGCTATGGGGATTGATTGCAACTCTATAAAGGATCCAAAGTCTGAGTTTCTCGAAATGGGCAAAAGAGTGTTTAAATCGTCGAGTAAAATTTCTCAATTGAAATTCATGATTATTCTATTTGTTCCAGCATTAGCTAATGTTTTTAAAGTTCGTTTTGTGGAGAAACCAGTGGATAAGTTCTTTAGAAATGCTGTGAAGGAAAACATAGAATACAGAGCAAAGCATAATATAGTCAGAAACGATTTTATTGACTTACTTCTTGAATTGAAGAAAAAGGGTCACGTCGATGTTGATGAATCTGAACTTCAAGAGGACGAAATTCAACCTTTAGGGGAATCAAATGCAACAGGTATGTGTCGAATATTTTTAAATATAAAATTAATATACAGCCATAGGTAAAAATGTAGGCACAACAGCAGAATTTAGGTTTACAGATGTCAATTTCAAAACTTTCAAGACAGAAAATCAGAAATTAATAGAATTATATTAGAGAAGTTGATGTAAAATGCCAGATAAGGAAAACTACAGTTAAAGCTCCTTATCGGTAAAAGTAAACGATATGTTTTTGTAATGACCCGTTTAATTTTCAAATATCATTAATTATTTTCGTCAGATAGTAACTCATGTTATTTGTAAACTTAGGACGAATTCTGGTATGGAGAAAAAGATATACAGAGTGGGATTTGGAATATATCTAGCCTACCATAAAACATTGTGGTTATAGTGTGTGGGGTGTATGGCAGCTTCTAGGGTGAGGAAACGTGTTTATTGATGGGATAATGGATAAGTTTCTCAATGCAGATATTCTGTAACAAAATCTGAAATAAAATGCAAAAAGAATCGGCCTAGACAAAACTTTCTACTTCCAACCTGACAACGAACTCAAAACACTGCCAAAAATGTTTGTATGTGGATCGTTTACAACCTTCTCCCATTAATTAAATACTCCACCATATAATCACCGGTCCCTAATCCCATGGATGATCGCAGTGTGCGAATCAAACTTTTAGCCAAAGGAAGGAGGAGATAAAACATAACGCACAGATCAACAGGACACCTCTCTCTCTCACCGGAGTAGGCACACTTCTAGACAGTCTCGCTTTGGAAAAATATATCTTGGTAGAGCCGAGAATCGAACCCGGGACCCCACGATAGGCAGTCATCGACGGTAACCACTAGACCAGCGGAGAGAGTGAGTCCCATTTTCCAATAAGAGGCTCACTAAATCAAACCAACCATGCTAAATGTTTCACATTAAGCCACTTCATAAACATCACAAAATAAATGGCTTCCAAATAGGCTTCTTAACTGCTAGTAAAAGTTCATCTGCCCGTCTCACTTCCATGAAAATAGTTTGAACTTCTGGCAAATATAAATATTCCGATTTTATAACTAATCTTGATTGAAACATCTTCTAGGAAGGGGGGGGGGAGAAATTTATCCCTGGCAGGGATGAAAAATAAATTTGTCACGGTGGAAACTTATTTGCGAGGGGGGGAGGGAAATCCCTGGCATTCCCCCGTTAATTCGCACACTGGATGATAGGACAGAAGGGTGAGTAAACACAACATCTTGGGGCACCTGAAAGTGGTGCTTTATCAAGAGTGTCGCGGTAAATAGGGGCCGATATCACTACAGACCTGGTTAATTCAATGTAAGATAGACTTCAGGGTTAATCACAGTTTCGGGAAGCCAAAATGCTAAAACAGTGTACATTTTCTTGTCAGAGAAAAATATGCCTTATATAATTTGATGTGCCTATACAGTTATACGGGTCATTACGAAAATATATCGTTTATTTTTAAGCGCTGGTATTTTACATCAGCGACTGGAGTATAATTCTATTAATTTCTGGTTTCGTGTCTTGTAAACTTTGTGAAACAATGGATATTATAACAATACGGCCTTGTATCCATCTTTCAAACACAGCTTTTCACAAGGCTGATTATACTTTAATAACACAAAATAAACTAAAGCCTAACAGTTTTGGAAGTATACCACCTCCTTCATAAGATTGTATTACATAATTCAGAATATGATCTCGATTATCGTTGGTAAAACCATGTCTTTTTGTTGTTAAACTATTTGTATCTTTTTTTCACAATATCACACTGTATGCATTTAAGTGTATCTAGGTTAGCATCAACTCATTTTGGGACAAACGAAATTCAAGGGTGGGAGAAAATATACAATTATATTGTAAGTGCCATTCTTAAAAGATAAAAATAATGCGTATTTCTTTAAACAATCCAGTTGCAAGTGTCACAAGTCATATTTCTACTATCGTTCCAAATGTGAATAAAATTTAACTACAGAATAAGATTTTGTACAAAATAGATTATTTCTAGATGAAATTAAGATAAATATAAAGCAACGATCTCCAAAAAAAAGATGGCAGCACTATCTTCGTATATGTCTAATGTATTTTTATTGTTGCAAGAAATTTCAATTGCTGCTTTTACAAATTCAAGCCTAGAAAGTTCTAACTTACAGGGAAGGAAGTTCATAACTAATTCAAGATTTCGATCAATGCCGAGTTTTTATTTTCATTTTTCTTCATTGTTGAAATCGCATGATTGTAGTTGTGAATATCAAAACCTATAACAGTGAAGCTCATTCAACAATGAACAAAAGAGAACATTTAAAATCGGCATTGATCGAACTCTTAAATTGGTTAAGAACTTCCTTCCCTGAAAGTTAGAACTCTGTAGGCTTGAATTTGTAGGAGCAGCATTGAAATTTCATGGAACGATAAAAATACATTAGATATGTACGGAGGTAGTGCTACCATATTTTGTTGGAAAATCGTTGCTTTACATTAACCTTAAGCGAATTAAAAACTCGAAGTTTATTCATCTCTCGAAACAAACATCCACAGAGTTCTTTTTACCTGTAGATAGCATTCCTCATGGATCTTACTTTTCGGTACTTAATATTGAATCTGACACCAATAAACATATGATACTTTCTTGTTTCAGAGATTTCCGATGAAGAATTGGCAGCTCAAGTCCTGTCCTTCTTCTCAGCTGGTTTTGAAACTTCAGCTTCTACGATAAGTTTAGCTCTGTATGAACTTGCTGTCAATCCTGATATACAGGAAACTTTGCAAGCGGAAATTGATAGGATCAGCAGCAAACATGGAGGTCAAATAACTTACGAAGGAATACAGGAAATGCATTATTTGGACAAGGTTGTATCCGGTTAGTAATGCTATTTTACTTTCTTTCAAGTAATTGAAGGCTTCAAATGGTGTATTAACATTTCTCTTGGAGTCATAACTTTTCGTAGAATCTCTATAATATAACGTGCCATTATGTAAACAGAATACAATGCAAATTTTATACTGTGCACACCATAACAGACTATCTTGTCTTGTCTATAAAGCAACGACTCCTGCTATCTTAAAAGAAATTTGCAACGTGTGTTTCCTTTAAACAAAACTAATTCAGAATAGGGGTCATTCCATTCAAGTTGATTGCTTGATGATTTTAATTTTTTACAACCTTTTTTTCGTGATTATCCTTATGAATAAATACTTTTAAACCACAAATGTTTTTTTACCCTATTTCACTTCGTTTGACTATGGCGGATATATTTGCGTCATGGTGCGCACCAAATTCTCAGTATGAAACCTAAGTTTCTCAACCCAGGTAAGTCGTAGCTTCTTGGATTAAAAACTGTTAGATTCAACATACTACAGGCTAGTTGTAAGTGGTAATATGTCTTACCTACAACACCATGTTGTAATTCTAATGTATATTCCAAAATGCTGTTGAATTAGATTTTCAAGATCGCTTTTTACATTGGAGGGACTCTTTCTGTAGCTTGAAAATCTGTTTGGGTCACACAGAGTACTGTAGTCAATGCTTAGAAAATTTTAAGTCTGAGACTTATTTCCTTTCAATATGGATGTTTAAACTTATGATATTCTAATATTATACCATAGTTTGTTTGAGTTAAATATCTCTGGTGGGGGACCAAGTAGAAATCTGACATTTTCAAAGATACTAGTCCTGTAAGATAGTATTATGCTACAAAAATATGGACTTTAAGATTCCTCTATTAACACAGTTACAGAAACTTTATTTTTAAAAATACACGTTTGATTCCAATACTCTGAAGAGAATACGCCCAATAATATGCACAAATATTCATAAGATAGAACTGCTGCGTAACCTAGTCGGTAGCACGCTCAACTTCAGTGCGAGCGGTCCCGGGTTCGATTCCCGGTGGGGGCTAAAAAAATGTCGGTGTTGACCCAGCATCATGAGGATAATTGTGGAGCTGCTGTGAATAAAAGACAGTGGCGATCACAGTGAGAGCTTCGGCTCTCCTCTCCCAACCCGTCTGGTCAGCGTGGGAGCAGTAGACCAACTCCTTCCTCCGGGGAGAGGTCTCATCCATTAGTGGATTGAATATGGCTGTGATTAACATAAGATAATAAAATATGGTAGAGAAAAGTATTTACATATTACAATTCCACGACAGGTGTACAAACACAATAAGAATGCGCAATATTTCGTCGAAGGCGTGTTCTCATAATATGAGAGGAGACTGACAGAGAGAACTGGTGCTGGGAGCGGCCATGTCGCCAACTATATATAAAATTTCGAAAAGCATTTTACGTTTTTAGTATTTTATATGTTAAACTTTCATCAATTCTCTTCTAACAGTGTTGCAATCTAATGTGCTTTTATCACATAAAGTTGTTGTAGCTCTGTTAGTAGAGGATTTTTAAAGTCCAGTTTTTTGCAGTATATTTACTGCCCTACAAGATAGAATCTGTGAAAGTTTGAGATTCCTACTTGGTCTCCACCATAGATTTTTAACTCCAAACTTTGGTATAATATTAGAAAATAATACCGTATGTTTAAGTCTCCATAGTCTGGAAAGGAAGTAAGTCTTAGGTTTAAAATTTTGTAGGCGTTAACTACAGGACGCAACAGCATTTTTGAATACATATTAGAGTTACAACATGGAGTAGTAGGGGAGACATGTTACCATTTACAACTAGCCTGTAATATGTTGAATCTAATAGTTTTTAATCCAAGCAGCTACCTTGGCTGAGAAACTGAGGTTTCCGTAAATGCCAGCAAGCTGAGAATTTTGTGCGCATCATGACATAAATATGGCCACCATAACCGAACGAAGTAAAATAGGAGGAAACATTTTTAGTTTTGAACGAGCATTACATAAGGGTACTCGCACACCAAACATTGAAAAAACAGTTGAGAATAGTCGACCGGCCAATGCTTGACTACTTACAATGGAATGACCCATGGAAGAAAAATCACAAATTTTATATCTATTAATATAAGCTTTAGGTAACAGCGCAGATAAATTATTTTCATACCACAGGAAATATTGGAAGAATCCACTGGTAGCTGATGTAGTGAGTATTTGAGAAAAATACTAAATACCCCTAAATACTGGTAATAGTGGTATGGATAAAAATATGCTGTTATTGTATAGAGTGCTATATACAAGGTATTCCGAAGAAAAAAGTGCTGTATAAAAAGTCCAGTGAACATAAACCGACAAACGCGTAGGGTCTACTTGAAGTGGTACAGGCTGTCGAAGCTGTGATAAAATTAATTTATGAGTTTTATTAAAACCTCAATTATCTGGAACTCGTTTATCTCAAAGTCCGTTTTTTCCCGAAAAAATAGAGTAATTTTTCGTCAATTTCAAAATACATCGTATACAAGTGGGCGAGTCTAATTGTATTCTCTGTAGTATAACTTTGCAGTGTTGTACCATATTTATCCTCTCTATCTAAATATTAATAGTATAATAAACAATTTTGTTACTGTGTTTCTGTATATACAGGCACTTACTTACGACATGACAAAATCATAAATTTGGTTTATCCTGATTTTTTTTATCCGGAACGAGTCCAGTACTCCAGCCCCATCAAGTCCAGATAAACGAGTGTATTTCCTCTAAGGGTAGAGCTGATGAGGAATCCTACTGACTTCAGACCTGCTCTACCCCAAAATGCATGCAATGGGTGCGAAAGGGATTCCCCAAGGGAAGTAAGTTTTCCTTCACTGGGCCTTTTCATTGAGCTTTCGTGAGAACTCGGTAACCGTAACTCACACACGCGATTAGGTTTAATGTCTACTGTAGCTGCAGCAATGAATCACACTCGGTTTAGCCCCAGGAGCTAGGTAGCTTGAGGGACTTACTGGCACATTTTAGTGACGAAGAGCTTGGTTAGATAAATATATTTTAGTAACTGCTACTCGTAGACATAGTGACAATATCCGATTTCATGTTCAACCAATTTTACTTCGTAAGACGTTAATTAGCCTACGTGGATTACCAACGTCTATTGCAGTAACTATCTATATTTAACCATTTAGTGCTGGATTACTGTAACCTTTCAGCTCTCTCATGGACAAGCCTACTCGGCTGGCGTAATCGTCTTTTGGTTACTGCAACACTTCCATTTCTGTTTGTGTAAGCTGTTTGAAGCAGAAGAATATAATACCAATCATGTGATTTATTTCCTGAGTTCATATATAGAATTTTCTTCTATGTTTGAAACTACAATGTAGACTTAATTGAACATTTGCTGAAACATTCTTGTCTATATATTCAATTGTTACTATTTTCATTACTAATTTAATACGGTATTCGTATTCTATATTCTAGCGCAGGCTTGGCTAATTATGCCCATCTATTGCGCATTCGTTTTAAAAATTGTTTTTTTTTTTTTTAATAATATTTGAAATATAATACAGTTTTACAGTCTATCAGTCTTAATAATTGATGTTTTAAGGTCAGTTATTTATAAGTTGCTATGGTTACAGTTTGGAAATAAAATATTTCTAATTTATTTTAGAAACCTTACGAATATATTCTCCTGGAATGATTCTTGGAAGAGAGTGTGCAAAGGATTACCGAATCCCTGGAACTGATATTATAATAGAGAAAGGAACAGCTGTACAAGTTCCTATTTATGGCATCCATCATGATCCAAAATACTATCCGAATCCAGAGAAATTTGACCCTGAAAGATTCAGTGAAGAGAATAAGAAGAAAAGACCCAATTTCAGTTATCTACCGTTTGGAGAAGGACCAAGAATATGTATAGGTAAGATTGAGTTTGAAACGTTCAGATCAGACTTCAAATTTGATTGTGTATTCAATGTGTGTGTTATATTATGGGTTTAAACGGCTATGCCATAGAAACGAAAAATGAAACGTACACTCAACAGGTTACAAAAGATAGATAAGCTTTCAAAGTCCTTACGTCCGTGTTCATTGTAGTCCAATGACGGTTCTTCGGACCGTTCACGTAGGCAGAAGTTGGTTTTGGAAGAGGCCCACGGGCTTCCTGAAGGGGAAACCGGTCCAAGATGTGCCTGGGCACGACATGTGCATTAAATATGGCTAAAGTCATACTAATTCTGCCTATAGTTCTGATTTTGGGGTGTCCAGACCCTCGAGACCCACCCACTAAATACGACTCTGCTTCAGACTGCCTTGTAGACATCTAACTTGTACGTCAGTCACTGTCATATAATACCTTGAGGAATGAAGGATGCTGTTTAAGCTCTCTTTGTCCCTACTCATCTGCAATTAAAAACTACAGGAAAAGCATTGAGAGTTTCTCCTTCGTTTGGTGTCTCTACTGTTCCTCTGCCATGGAATTGCATAACTGTTTGAAACCTCAGTCCACCTACGAGCATACTGTACTTTTATTGTGCTTTGTTAAACAATATGATGATAAGAACGTTTAATATGTATTCTTTAGGAAATTTAACTAAATACTCATTCTTTAGCAATAATGCTGGAGCAAAGATTTCAGTAGAATTCCTTCTTCACCAAAACTATCGCGCGCTAGACCTCTCGACCACTGGGATAAGCTAACAAATGAACGAAACCTGCTCTGTGTCTAGATTTCCTATAATCCAAGCGTAACTCATGATATGAAGAAGTGAATAAGAACATTAAGTTTAATATATGCCTTATTGAGATTTTGGATTTGACTAGCTGTTTTTCAAAAGAAAATACTTTATTGATGGTGCTGTATTAGTAATATACTGAGAAAGATGCTACATGGAGAGGAAGAGAAGGAAACAGGATAAATGACCATCAGAAGAGGAGATAGAATATTACGTTTCATATTCCTTGACTTTATACTGTATATGCAAAATAATTGCATTTCATGAAAAGACTGAAGATTAACCTACGAGAAATTAAGGTAATGAAAGTTAGAAAGAAGAAGCGGGCAGTGAATATTGTGGTGATTTGGAAGAAATTGGAACAGAAAAATAATTTAAGTAGTTGGATGTCTTATTGACTATAGGCATGGTACCGAGACCAAGACTGGTCTTGGTCTCGTCTCGCATTCGAGATTGTCTGTGGGCTGGATATATTCAGATTCAGAATCAGATTTTATTGCGTTCGTTTGACCGTACAATAGCACACCTAGAGCAACGGTATAGAACCTGTCATAAAGTAAAGGACATACAACAAGGATAAATTGTTGATGAACATACATTCAGTGAAATAAAATACACTTAAAAGGCTAAATATGAAGTACTACTTTTGTCGTGACATGTCACAAAGTAAATACCTAATACAATCACTGTTAGATTATCGTTAGAAATAGGCCTACATCGGTTAAATAAAATTACTTAAATGGTTAATATAAAAGTACTACTATAAAACATGTCGTACACAAGATAGCATAAACATAATAGAATCAAGATTACATGGTTGTTAAAACTATACTGTGTGAAATACAGGCAATTATGACTTAGTTCCGTCAGATATCTGAGGGATAACCTACTTTCTCTTTTTTATGTATAAACATCTCATTGAAAACCAAGAGCGAGACGCATATTGAAGATATACGTACATCCCCAGTATGCCACTTTTGAATCCGCATACAACCTCTGGTACGAGCACGAGCTTTTACATCCTTTCCTAAAGGGACGCTGCTATCCGAGATTCAAGGCAGTCTCCGGTTGACTGGGAAAGTACATACACAGTTGCTAGACAAGACGCTTGTGAATATCGAAGTAAAAGGGCAATTCAAACAATGAATACACAAACACACGTTTGCCGAGAAAGACTACAAAATTCAATCAAACAAGTCCAACAACTTATGACTGCTGTGTTATAGGGCTGTAAACGTGCATTGTTGGTAGAGTTCAGGAACACTGGGACAATCATTACTGCAGCACCTTATTTCAAACTTTTACATGTTTACTGGCCTTGAAGTTCATATATATAGATAGAATTAAATTTTACACAGTTACAGAGGCCGAAACAACAGAGGATGTTGGTTGGAAACTGATGAATAGCTGAAGACCAATATGCAAAGTTATCTTACCATTCAGGTGACAAATTTCTTCGAGAAGGGGATAAAAACATTTGTCCCGTTAGTTCAGAGCCTGATTGCTTATGTGACGATAGGAAAACATAAAATTGGTATGCACGTAACTTTTGTACATATTAACACGTTCGTCTCATCCTCATTTCTATTTCAACAGCTTACAGACAGTTACACAGTTTCCTAGTTTAACAGTTTACGCTTGTATTTACTAAACACATTCATATTTACAGTTTGATACACTATTCTTATGTGAGAACGTTATGTTATCATATCTTTCAGGAATGCGATTTGCTCTTCTGACGGTGAAAGTTGGTTTGTCAGTTCTGTTGTCTGAATATGAAGTTCAGGTCAGTGCAAGAACACCAGTTCCAATGAAGTTAGACCCCAGTCAACTCGTGCTTCAACCGAAAGGTGGAAACTGGCTGAAAGTTGTTAAAAGGAGGAAGAACTCATCATAAATGTGGTAGCTAGTGAGTGATTTTCTTCATATATTCCGACAGGAAAGAGACTTATAGTGATGGCTTCTTTTTTAGAAAAAATGGACAAATAAAATTGTGAAATAAAGGATGAACGAAGTGTTGATACATTTAGCGAAAGTGCAAGAAAGTATTTTTAAACTTTTAAATACCATTGGAATTGTCTTTCGTCGCAATGTCGAAAGCATCAATGCTAAGTAATTATTTGAAAGGTCCGAAATATTGTGTAACAAAGACCAGTAAGAAACGAGTGTAAGGTTTGACTTTGTGAGTAAATGTGCTTATGCTTTATTTTGTAAATTTTGTTAACACTTATGTTTGTATTATATTTTTCAACTAAGACCATCAAAATATTTTAGAAGTTAAGACCCTAGAAAAATACTTGTAACGTATTATCTTCTGTCACCTCTTACTTTTGAGGTGCGAACTACTATTTGTTATGTCAGCGTTTCAGCCACTTATGTAATACTTCAACTCAGGAATTAAGTTAAAGCAAGTGACTAATAACAAGGTGTAACGCAGATGGATGAACATCTACCGTCTTCATTTTACTTTAACTGGAGGTGATGTGATGGGGTTTGGAGATACGCAGATTCATTGTGATGTGCAATTTCCGCACCTTCATTTACACTAATTATTACCTCTGACCATTAGCTCTTGACGCAACTTTTTTTTTTTAAGCTCCACACTACACGTAACTGTTCAGTCCGGCTATAAGTAATAAGTTAAGACAACACGTTTTGCGGTCCGAAAGGTCACTGAATGTAACATTTTGTGCAGATTTCTGCACTTTGACGTTTTCAAAGACATTAATGAGCATTATTTCAACACCTTAATCATGCATTTCAACACCTTGCATCAACACGTTTACTTTGCATTCATCCAAAATATATTAAAGAACTCTTTGCGAATGCGAAGCCTCAATTCCAGTTTAACGGTTAAACTTCTAATCTAGCTGAGGTAAATAGACCCATCGAGTGAAAGAATAAAACATGTTCCAAATTGCTCCACAGCTCAATACGTTCTCACATAATGGTCATATTCTTGTTTACTGATATTTGTTTACAACCATTTTGACAATTGTCTTTTTATCATATGAGAAGAATCGTTGTGATTACGAGTAACTAAAAGTGACAATATGTTCTCTCTGATATTTTCATTTTCAGTAAACAACTGTGCTATGGAATAGGATGCTTGGCCGTAGTTTATTATCATTTCATGAGAAATTTCAGTGGTTGGTTTATTTTTTAAAGAATGGAAACGATGTTTTGGACACAGCAAATTTTTACATTAGGAAGTCTGCAGTTTTATTTTACATGTAATTCGAACACACAAATTGTTATTCTTTAATCGAATAATGTCAAGTTTTATATTATTATATTCGGTGGGTAGCTGAGGAATTTTCAAAGGTGGGAATTATTTCATAAACTTCTTGAGGTTTTGTGCATGTTGTTGCTCATCAGACGTATTGACGTAACTGCAACTTTTACACCGCCATATTATTAACTTTGTCATCTATACACAGACGAAGATGCCTATCTGATAGTGTCTATGTCTGTCTCAAGAGACGTAATGCTGTTGTGTAGATTTGTAATCTGTATGCTATTTTCTCCAGAAATTAAAAAAAAAATCTCTTACGCCGCCTCGTCCCTTGAGGAACGAGTATGTGTTTTTGCATGAATATGTTTCTGATGGTGTGCAAGAGAGAGAGAGAGAGCAGGAGGAGGAAGAGACGTAAGAAAAACTTGTATGTTACCCTTAACAAATACATATTTAATAAAGATTTTGCATGTTCTTGTTTTCTGTCAACAAGTAAAATAAACTTATTACTACACGTAGAAAAATTCTCGTAAAATTCTTAGGGAATAAATTTATATACATTGGAATAAGATATGTGTTGTAATTGGGTATGAATGGGTAATCAACTGCTTTCAGTCCGTCAATATACTACTAGGAAAGAAGCCCTGTGAAAATAATGAGATTTTATTTAACGTTGACAGTGCCAATAACATCTTGTTTAGAATTTGTTGGAAAGGAACTTTATTTTTATTATAATTTCCTTGAATTCAGTTACAACAGCTTGCTAATAGATAAAAATAGAATTCAAGGACAAAAATGTTTATTCGATACTTTTATTGCATACTATTAATCTCATCATATCACTTTTAGGAATTCTTATATGTTGATTCTTATCAGTAAAGGTTTTAATTTAAAGATAATTTCACGGTTTTCTTTTAAAATGTATATTTATATATCTTTTAATTCTTAGAATTTCTTTTTCTGACCGTATACATTCGTTTATCAACGACGACACTTAACAACATTCCTAGACTTGCTTTTAAAATGTGTATATCTTGTATAATTCAAAGAAGATTATGAATACTACAGTAACATCCAGAAATGTCTTCTTGATGACAAGCATTTTTTTCCCTTCCTTGATATATGTACACCAGGCCCGTATCCAGAATTTGGTTTTGGGAGTGGTCCAAAGGCTTCCGGGTTCAAGGTGTGTCTTGGCATGAAATGTATATTAAATATATATAATTACGCCTGAAGTTATACTATTTTCCCATAAACTCTGAGTTTTGAGGGGTACAGTGATTGCCTCCCGGACACACCCACAAAATACGTGCTTGATATACAGTGTAGCAAAGTCAAAAGTATCATAGCAATTTGGGTGATATTCGGTATGATGGCCAAAAATTCGTGATTTCAGTTATGGTCACCGAAGGGGGTTAGATCTAAGACGTTTTGCTGTAAGTAGAGGCTCAGCAACAATTTTAAACTGCGAGTACGAAGTTCGAAAACTCTACATTTCAGTCCCCAGACCCACATCAACATTATTATTATTAACGAACTCTGGTAATTTTCATGTTCCCTTAAGATCATTTCAATTTGAAAAATCTTCCTGGTCTACTTTCAGTATATATA
>JAGDQP010047418.1:0-15034 GCA_022664845.1 Lepisma saccharinum
ACTGCTCTTGCTGAGAAGCAGTCTGCTTCTTAGTTCCAACGTCCAATGAAGAGTCAATTTCACTTCTGCGTGGGGAAGGGGGGGAAGTATCGGCAACATCGTGAACATCAAGTTAAAAATTTGCCAATAACAAGGCAGCGCGTTCGGATCTTTTAATGGGTCTCTGCACCGCATTAAGCTTCGGGTACTCATGTTCAAGTGACACTAAAAGCGGTATTTCAACTTTCACAAAGTGCTGCTGTTGTTGACCAATGTCCTTCTTCTTAGTAACGTGCACCAAATATGTACTCAATGATTAGTTTCTCACGTAGTTCCACTATTTTGTTTCCCAATAAAAACGACAAAAATCACACTTACAAAAAAATGTTTTTTGCTCGAACAAAAATTTTAGGTGAAAATATGTTTTTCCTGGAGAATACGATACACTTAGACCGGAATGGACGGTCATTGAGCTGTGAATTGATATCTTTCTTCCGAAACTGACTAATGACGACTCGTATACTCTATAGTACAAAAGACTGGAAACAACCTTGTAAGTCATTAACGCGTGAAGGGAGCGAGACAAAATATTGTATGAAATAACGTGGAAGCTGCTCGAGAATTTTTAATGAAAAGTGGGTCATGAGACATATTGTTTTTGGCTAGCTTGTTCCAAGAAATCCAAATCTGAAGTTAGTTTTTATTTACCTATTTTCCTTTAGGGTACAGGGACCTTCAATTTTGTGATTTTACGTTCTACAACATGGACGGAAAGTGGTATACATTTCGGTAGACACAAAACCCCAGAAATCTTCTCGAACCCTTACGAAACTTACGAAACCTACTGAGGCGTAGGTATGCTTGAATCTGTTGCTGGAGATGGTGTATCTCGGTGATTTTTCACGATGCAGTACTTCGCAGATAGTTCCGAAAAAAGAAATCAAATGAAGGACTTTGGTACTCAGCGGACCGTTGCAGACTTCTCCAACATCCTGGAATTGTATATTTTCCTAATTTTGCACCTCATCATCGTAGTGGGAATCGCGCCATTTTGCTGGTAAAAGCAGAAAGTTACCATAAGATCTCACAGTCAACAGTGTTCCTCCCACCTCTGTACCCTCAAACGTGGTCGATACATTGAGAGATTCCTCGTTCACCCGATCTGATACGCCCCAATTTCTATTTTTGTCTCTCATGACTTGCATGACTTTGTGCTTGTTGATAGAAGTAAAGTCATGAGGGAGCAAAGTCAGAGAACTGGTAATGGACATTTAACAATATTTTTACTTTAATAGTAACAGTAACTTTTAGATAAATTCATATCATTAAAATATACAAAATTTTATTTTTTCTATTCTAAATCTGTTTTAAGAGTGAATACGTTCATTTTATTTCCATATATGTAGTTGTCATTGCATGATTGGTTTCGCTCCTCGTCGTATTACCAAGAAGTCCTGAATTCGATTCCTGTTTGGGACACAATTCGTTCGGCATCCATGGAAAATTCTAGACCACATCCTTTAACCTTCACCTTCATTCGATGGAGGGTAGTAGCCACGTAGTTCAGAAAGCTTTCTATCACAGACTTTCCTCTGGGCAAGACACTAATCATATTTTCCTACCAAATACATGAGATGGAGGATTGAAAGACCTTAAGATTTTCACACTATTATTTTCAGACCTCCTGAGCCTCAGATGCTTAAAGGTCTTAATAAAATTCAAATTCAAATTAATATTTTCTGAAGATGGTGTCGGTCGTTGATTTTTATACGTTACACCATGTGACCAGAGATGGAAATCAAAGACGCTCAGTTGGTAGAGCGTTAGCTTCGCAATCGGTAGGTCACGATTTTGTTTCGCAGTGTCGGCCATCTTAACCAAGATTTTTCCTGTTTTCACACCAGGCACATGATGGGACGCTTCCTTGAATAAGGCCAGGTCTAATTTACTTCTTTATCTTGTATCCTTCTCTATCCTGACCTTGTGATATAGATGGAAGTCATGAGATTCAAGAACATAAATTAGGGCGCAACAGATCGAGTGAACGAGGAATCTCTCAATGTATCAACCACACTTCAGGGCACAAAGGCGAGAGGAACACTGCTGACAGTTCTTATGGTATTTTTTCTGCTTTTACCAGCAAAATGGCGCAATTCCAACTACTGTACAATTCCAGGATGTTGGAGCAGTCTGTAAACGTTCACCGAGTACTCCAATCCTTCACATGATTTCTATTTTCGGAGCTATCTGCAAAGCGCTGCATCGTGGAAAATCACCGAGATACACCATCTCCAGCAACAGATTCAAGCACACGTACACAGCTGTTTAACCCAGTAGGTTTCGCAAGTTCCGTAAGGGTTCGAGAAGATTTATGGGGTTTTGTGTCTGCCGAAATGTATACTACTTTCCGTCCATGTTGTAGAACGTGAAATCCCAACGATGAGTATTCCTGACTCCTAAACGAATATAGGTAGATAAAAACTAACTTCAAATTTCTATTTCTTAGAACAAGCTAGTTTAAAGCGATTTGTCACATGACCCACTTTCTATTACAAATTCTCAAGCAACTTCCAAGATGGCGGCTTTCAAGATGGCTGCCATGATTCTCATGTCCCGCATTTGGTAGCGCAGCATCCATGTTACTTCCATACAATATTTTGTCTCACTCCTTCCACGCGTTTACGACATACAAGGTTGTTTCAAGTCGTTTGTACTATACAGTATTTGAGTATTCATTGGTCAGTTTCGGGAGGAAGATATCAATTCACAGATGAATGACCGTCCGTCCCGGTCTCAGTGTATCATATTCTTCAGGAAAACACATTTTGAAGCCAAATTTTTGTTCGACCAAAAAGCATTCCCTTGTTAGTCACTGTTGGGCTTAGCTTTAATGTCTTTCTTAATTAGTTTCTCTCTCACGTCTTCCAGTTTTAAAATTCGTAAGTAAACCGCGCAAAGTGTATTCAAAAAAAGTCAATATTATTAAAATATTCATACTTCAATATATAAGCATTATAAATTCGAAAAAGTTAATAGGATGCATCATCACTTTCCACGTACGTCTTCTCAAATTGTATTCTTCAGCTAAAGATCCAATAATACAATCATATGCCAATTGATTAAGGATATTTTAACAATGCTGTGCACATATCAACGGAAAGTTTTTACATTCCCATTTTTCAATAGCATCAAAAATACATATTTCATGTATCACATTATCCACACAGCGATATGAATTCAAACTTGTAGAAGTATCAGATACAAATTCAACTTCTAAATTTAACGACGATTCACTGGAAGATATGATGGCTTCAATGTCCGCCACAACATCCTCACTTTCCTCTGCACTTATACTGTAATCACTGTCGGAATTAAATTCAACTTCTAAACTTGACGAGGACACACTGCGAAACATACTGACACCCGTTGATTTATCCAAAGCTGAAGCGGTAACTTCGACTTCCTCTATAGTGGGTTCTTCGAAAATTGTATGTTTGATGAAGTAGGGGGTGCAAATAACTCAAACAAACTTGCAAACACACTTTCACTAACGTTCTCTATCATTACTAAAATACAACTGAGCAGTAAAATTTTAAATTATTTACTGAAGACAAGTCCTAACTTACTCTGAGCGTCAAACATGCAAAAGAAATAAATTCCATTGTTAAAAATACTGGCATATTAACCATAGACTTCCGCTTTCTAGTAAACACCTGTTTAAAAAATAACAAATCTCAGTTTGTTCCATCATTTCCAAGAAAAGACTTTGTTAAAAATAACGATTCCCAACTTGCTCCTCCGTGCACCAGCTTCATCCTTTGTTATAAATTACAACATTCAGCTTGCTCCTACCTGTTTACTCCTTCTTAAATAATCCGAAATGTCAAAGGTTATTATCTTCTGACATGGGACAGAGATAATACTCTCTGATTGACATCTTTGTATTTTTAAGAAAGGGATTTATTTATTTCGCCACTAGTAAGTGGAATTCTATGACTGACAGGAGCAATCATAAGGAATTATCCTATGCTCCCTGTTAATCCTAGACTTCCACTTACTAGTGGCGAAATAAATAAATCCATTTCTTAAAGATACAAAGATGTCAACCACAGTGTATTATTTTCTGTCCACTGTCAATGACCGAGTTCCGCTTTGCAATAAACACCTGCATAAAACAAGTCCAAACGTGCTCCATCAATTTCGAGAAAAACATTTGTTAAAAATAACAAGATCTAGGTTTTTCTTTCACACATCTGCCGACCTACTTTTCAAGGTCTTCCCATAATACAATGTGAAAGCACTGTTCTCAGTTCTATCGAAACGGTATAGCAGATAAGTCACGGCATACGTTCGGTCTTTGTTAACGGACAACGCGGTCGTATCAACTGTTCTACAAGTTCCCGTGAATTATTCAATTAAATTATTATCATGAATAAATAAAACTATATCTTAAAGTCTAGAGACTTCCCTAAACACTTATTATATGAGTGTGTTGTGTAGACCTTTGAATAAACTGATTTAAATAGGTATAACGAATGACTTCCTCCTGTAGTTGCTTAAAACGAATACTTTCAGTTTTTCGGGAAGAAAGTAACTTGAACCATAAGCAGCCCCTTGCAATACGGATCCTCGCTTAGGTGACAAGAACCTGTCCACTGGTTTCTAAAACAACACCAGACACGTCTATAGACTGGTACACAGACAAAAAGATTTCACTTGAAAAAACTAAATAAAGAAATGATCGATAAGCAAATTATTTCATATCATTAATCTCAGCTGAATATCTTATGACAATGATTAATTTATTTCGAGCGCCAACCAGTTTCCAAGTGGACATTTCCCCTAAGCGGCGGACCCTAGCAAAGATAACAGTTTACTCCCACTACCACAACATATAACACCTAACGGATCCCCTGGAGTCGAACCGTCACATCCAGGGTGGGTTCTTAACGAAACATCGTTTTGCAGTGCTAATAAACAACAAAGGAATAGGAGATAACAATTATATCTCATCAATATACTATGAAAATGTAGATCTCTCTGGAACGATACACGTCAAACCTAGACAAAAAGGATTATGGTACCTAGGCTATTAGTTTCTTATGAATGAAATCCGTCCATAAGGTAAGAATAAAAATTGATTTATTTACAAGATATGTTGCTCCTCCTAAATTCTCGATTCAGCCGTTAATAATAATTTCTTAGTCAGAATGAATATATGATACAATCACTCATAAGAATAAAAAAAACATAATCTTTTAAAGACACAACCGATCTCGACCAACACATTTATCGAAGGGACACAGAACCACACAGCTCTCGATAAGACAAGCAAACTTTGAATTCAAATGGATTACAAATCCAGATACTCTGAAAGTATCCTGCCCCTCTGAGAGCGGTAAAACCCTCTCGTTTCAAATCTGAACCGAAGGCGTTAGACTTTCAGTGACCATTACCAATCGAGACAACCTGAGCTTCAAATTTACAAGTAATACTTCAAGACCTTATTTACAAACGTCACGACTGGCAGTATTAAAGACACAAATCAGGACCAACCGACAAATCAAATGGAGTAGGCGATAAGACCTACAGCCCGCCACTTTTCACCCATACAGAGGATAACGAGATTATTATCGTGTATGAGCTACTTAAATATTAAAAACAACATATCAAGTTACCAGACCTCCCGACAACCAAAAAACCGGGCACTGAAAGGTTATGACCGACTTCCCAGAGAATTAAATCACACATCAATATTAATTCAAAATTCAAGCTCCACAAACACAGTTGCCATCAAGAGAACTACAAATCCGTCCTTTGCTATTCTTTCCGCCAAAGATTCTTTGCACAGTGGTTATCCTGAAAAGTAACTTCAATAATCATATGAAATTTGAAATATATATAGAGGTCATGCGTCAGGACATATATAAACTTCACTTCTTTTACACTGAGACCAATTCCCATCCACTTTCCTGCTGGAATGGGGAATTAATTTGTGATAGCACCTACGACAACAGTTACCACCCACTTCCGTCCAGAGTGCTCATCGAGGGACGTCACCTGGTAACTTATCAAAACCTCATCAAAAACACAAAATCTACCGTTTCCCTTGGAATTTCTTATCGCCATTAAGGCATAGTTTGGACGGAATACAAATCTCTCAGTCAAGATTAAAAAAATACGAATACAGAATGCAAAGTTTCAAGCTCGATCACGCCGGCCACATATTCGCCTGGTTCCGCAACCACACAGGTTCCTACTTGGATTTAGCACATTATCCGATAGAAGGCCACACGGCACTTCGTCCACTTCATCAGGACGACCATCGAGTTCATTAGAGCAACAGAACAATCGATCAAAAAGAAGCTTTGGTTACTTTAAAAGAAAACAACATACAATGCAGATTTCACAGCGAACAAATTGGAGTAGACGGTAAGGTCTACAGGCCCTCGTATTCCTTACTCATTCAGAGGATATCTGGGAAAGTACCTTAAATGTGTACCTCGAACATTATTCCTCATATCTCAATCATCAAAGCGGAGAACAAACCAATCTCTGGATAGACGATAAAGTCTACATCCCTTTCTCCTTGTCCATGCAGAGGATACCTGAGAAAGTAACTGATATGGAACTTTTTCGTCGAAAAGAAATTTAAATTCAACCCAGGAACACAACAACAACTGGAGTAGGCGGTAAACCTACGAATCCCCATTAACCTTTCTCTTACAGAGGTATGCCTGAGAAAGCAACATGTAAGAGTATTCATTCCCTTGGGCTGGCAACAAAACGAAGACATATTGCTCAACCCACCGATATCAGAATATCGGGCTCTCGGATGCTTCCTCGAAAAAAAAAAAGCAACAGGATTACAAATCGAACATCTCAAAACAACTTATGTTCCAATTTCGTAGTATCAATATCCACACAATTACCTGTTCGGATTCCTTGAGAACACCATGTTCTCCCATGTCCGCCCCCGAAATGGCGGACTGTCTGAACTCATGCTCGCTACATCGTAGTGGCTTCAAAATAACGATGTAACAGAGAATGTCAGAGTAGCAGAGAGCAGAGCATATCAGAGACAGCGTGAAAGCCGATGACAGTATATATACCCATTTTTCACCGCCTCGAAATTACCATTTTTTACCGCCTCGACTTTTTTAAAGCTAAAACACGAGCCAGGTTCAAAAAATGCACAAAAAACAGCAAGAAAGTCAGGGCGGCAACTTCTCTCTCCCCTTGACGTCTGTTCCCATCCGATGCTTCCTCCCGCCAACAAAAAATATAAACAGCAAGATTTTTCTTTCGAGAGGAAGAAAAAAAAGGTTTTCTGGTTTTCTGTCTCAAGAGAAGATTAAACGAAAATTAACAGCTGAATCGTATTTGTTATCCCTAAAATAAAATAAATCAGATTAAGCACATACATTACAATCAAATTAACATTCTTCATATGCAAATTCACAGCTCATACTTACTGTCCTTTCTAAATATGCTCTTTCTATATAATTGAATCGCCTCAGATTATCCTTTCTTTTTTTAAGTAAAAATGAATTTCATAATTAACCATATAAAATAACTGAGAGTTGGGAAGTGGGAAGCACGACGCAACACTCTACAGAGTTACTCTTAGTAAAATGAATTTGATATCAACATATAATATTAATGACTTAATAAAATACCTATAGACACTTTCAAAATTTAGGTTAGGTTGACTTCTCTGTAGACCTCCAAAAATTAAAAAATATAAATTGATAAGCATAATAAAATTGATATTATATTTTTTCTTAAGATAATCATAAAAGGTTACAAAACCAAATATCTAGGGTATTTTAGGTAGCCAAAAACCTGCCAGAGTTTACTAACCCAAGGAAAAATACGCCTCACCCCCTGCTGAAAGAACTGCCGCCATTTCCCCCTAAATGTTTAATCGTCTACTACTACATTAGGATGTTTTGACTATATAGCATGAAGATCCTCTTTCCATCCAAATATTTTTTCGGAGATCCCGAACAACTTCTGATTCATTAATTTCCTTATTTCACAGCTTCCCTTACGCGACAGCATCTTTTATCTTCAAGCCCTTCATTTGAACTAACGATCTCTATAATCAATGCCTTTCAGTACGAGACACTTTATTATCTCCCAAACAGGATGTATTTCGATGTTACCCAGTTAGTCACAGCTGGCATAATCAGTTACTGAGTTAACATTTTGTCTTCCCTCCAACGAATTTCTACGTCTTTTCATTATCATATATAAAGTTCTCGTTCCATTATTTCACGAAGTCCTCACCCCTTTCCGTTATATACAATATCTCATTTGATTTAAATTAATTTTGTCAACATGGATCAGACAACAACTAGGAAATCATTACATGTTATCCACTTCTCGGCATGTCTAATGTATTATGATACCTCCAAGATTATTAATTTTTAATTAACTACCATCAAGCTAGAATACAAATACGTGACCTACGTGTCAAATTTAAAATCAAACGGTGTGTCATCGTTAGTTATGAGTAGCGGCCAAATCCAATTACTTCAACTGTACACCCTACTACTCACGATTAGCAAGACTTGTATTTACAACCCGTAGTATTGCTGTCCCAATTTCAATTATGACAAACAGAATTTTATAGTTACTCTAACTATGTATTTCAATATTGTAATGGGAAGTGGATTATTGGGTCAGTATGTTAACATGACTACAATGAAAACAAACCACGAACAACAAGAATTACATAATGCTGCATAAGCAACCCAAGAAGCAGACGACACTAACACCAAGCGGTGAAGCTTGGAAACAGTGAAAATACGCCTACTAAAAAGGGATATAAAAGGCCAGTCAAGAGCCTTAGAAATATGACTTCTTCGTTCCGAAAAGTGGTCACCTATTCCTACCTGACTTGGACTTGAGTCAGGACTCTTCCTAACCCCGACTTGCACTAGAGTTGGTATACCTATACCTTGCTAGCTTGGACTGGAGTTAGTATCCGTGCTCTAGACACTTTCCTTTCCAAAAGCCCAAAGTCGAAGTTATCACTACAATAGAGGTGAACCACAAGTCGAGTCATTAGAGAGCCCGCGTTCGGGACACTTTTAATAACTGTAAAGTATTTGTATGTCATATAATATTGGAATTTTTTGTAATAAACAAGGTGTCGGTAAAAACGTCAATAAGTGTCTTGCTCTAGTGTTTCATAAATTAACCACTATAATAAACGATCCTTGGTCAAACAGACTCTACCTGATTTAATCGTATATCGTATATATAAAGATTGTGCTACCACGTCATGTACGATCCTTTCGCTAACATTACGAAGTACCAAACAATCATTACGATATAGTATCAATTGAGTTCTTTCATTGGTATCAATGCAAATAATCAAATTTGTGTTGTAGGTAGAATGCTTATGGTCACTTACTTACCTTGACTGTTTGTAAATTACAAATTCATTTTCTGAGCATTAAAATCCCTATTTTTCTTTAAAAGAACTTCTTTTACTACCAAATATTAGTCAATGTATAAACATAACATTTTTATCCAGAAAATTAAAATATTATCTTTGCACGTTGTTTAGAACCTTCCATACGAGCTGGTTAATTAGTTACTCAAAGTTTAGTTCACTACAATCTTTCAGAGTGAAGGTACCGTTTGTAGTATTTAAGTGATATGACAAGAAAACTGACCGATAAATGTAAATTGCAAGGTAGTTTACCGAATTATCCCTTTCCATCTTTCTGCATGTTTACTATCTCAGGTTGTTGGATAGCAACAATTTTAATAAAAAATCTTAATGATGGAGTAATCCTTAAATTTTTAATTTCATGCCTTACTAGATATAAATAGGAAGCATTTCTTGCTTAAACTGATGACATTTTATGACAGTTATTTTGTTAATCTTAATGAGATAGGTATGCTTGTAAAATGTCAAAGTATTTGGAATATCAATTATTTTATTCATTATGTTTTAGCTTTAAGGAAATGTATTAAATAATAAGTACAATGGAAATTAACAAATGCTCCGAGGAATATGTCAGGTGAAGCTTGAAGCTGAGTCACGAATGCCAATACTAGGACCGGATCTTGTAATGAAGATCTTTCACACAAATAATCATGGCAGATATCAGTAACAGATCATGGTCATTGTCACCTCACCAACTATTCCAAGAACTGAAGTATTAGATTTAAACTACAGGTGTTCACGAAGATAACTGTGAATAATTCTAACTCACACAAGAAGTTATTAGCCACCGATCATCGAGGTAACCAACCTTCGAAACAGTACGAAATCAGCATATAATTACATCCTACGACTAATACATTGGTTTCCGAGAGAGACAATTGAGAGAAGCTCACCCAAATACCTGAGCCACAACAGACTTGGGTAGGTGACATCAGAACATGTCATATCCGTCACCTCGTATCGACTTCTGCTAAATTAGAGCTAAAAGCCAAGGTTATATTACTCAATACTAGCATTTCCTAATGAGAACTATCCCTTCCTACCCTTTCCAGCATAGCAATGCTATGATACCGTGTGATTCCAACAAAGAGACATCATACGACAAGTTGATTTCAATTTCTATAAAACCAATCATTTTCATAACTTAGGACCCACAGTTGTAGACTGTATCTCGAATCGTTAACTTCTGTTCTCTTCGCTAAAGTTATTAATTCATGCAAAAATGTATAAGTTCACTTTTGCAAAGACTTAACAATATTTCGGACAATTTGTCTAACGAATTTTAACACAATTTCGGTGCTTCTGGATTTACCCAAAATCGAGTGATTTCCCTTAGCTTGAAAGTGTTTGCTTATTAGCAATGAACATTGTTACAACAGACTTATTCTTAATTGCATCCATGTGGAAGTTCTGCGACAAATAGTGCCTATAAACTATAACATCATTTACGTTAAAGTGGGCCGGCAATTCATGTGAGGTGTGTTATGTGAATCTGATATTGTGTGGTAGTTATTTGTGTTGTTACCTCTTTGAATATTTGGAGTATCATAAGTAATGTTTGTGAATGCAATCATTCTATTATTGCTATTATGCTATTGTGTTTGCTATTGTGTATTATGCTATTATGTTTGTGAATGCTATTATGTAAATATTGAATTTTCGATTAAGCCAAGCATTTGTTTGAGATAGTACGGCATTTCTTAAAACTTATCTCTTATGTCTGTGTCATTCATGAAGCCTCCCGGATAGTTTTAGAACCAAAGAATGTTGACATCCAATATTACAAAGTCTAAAATTTCCTAAATACCTTTATAAAATTTTAAGTAGAAGAAATTTAAAAATTAACAATTCCAATCACAATAAAAAAACACTAAAATTTCCTAAATACATTTATAAAGTTAAAAAAATCTTAAAAAATACAATTACAGCAAAACACACTTACCTTATATCATATAAGGGCATACAAAAACATTTTAAAGTAAATTAAAGAATGGTAAAGTCATCATATTTTGTCCTCGCTATTTAGCATTTGTTGATTCATCCTCTTTGCCACTTCTCTTTATGAAGCAAAAAAGAAACAGATTTACAGAATTGATCAGTGCTATGTACCGGTATCTGTTAGTAAGTATATTGGTCCACACGCCAATACGTCGCCCCTAAGAACTAGCAAGTTCAAAGTTAAATAAATCTCTATAGGAATGGACAAAAGCGACACTACAAACAACTCATTAGCTTCGTTGAATGCGTGGGCATCTCCTTGAATTTTAAACACCATTTCCGGGAATATTCATCTCCTGAAGATATAAAGTCAAGTTAGGGAGGAAATGTTTCTTCTGTCATAAAAGACACGTTAAGATAATTTTTAAATTTTAAGTCCATCTTTGGATCAGACCAGGATAGAATATATGAGGGTAGAGGTCAGTATCTTAGTTAAGGTACCATTCTGACGTTTGTCTGGTGAAACTGAAGGAAACTAAAGGGAAATGCCAGTCAGGATGATTGACAGCCGGATTCCAACGAACAGTCCATTGCGGACCCGAAAAGACAATTTAGTTTTCCTCATATACAAAAATTGGCGTAAATTGCGCCTCCATGCATACTTAACACAAAGTATCTCTTGCCCATTAGCAGAGGTATCAATGACAGCGACGCCCTATATGTAACATAGACTTAAAAAATAAAAGAAGTTTTTAAAGACATACTTTTCTTAAACAATTTCTACTAAAAAGTAAAAAAATAAAAGTTTATGCATGACTAAAAAGAAAAGCATGGGGCGCTCTCTCATATACAGTCAATTTATCAATTCTTCAATGGGTGCGCCCTATGATTTTCTTTTAAGTCATGCATCAAGAAAATTCCTTTTTTTTTTTTACTTTTTAGTACGAATTGTTTAAGAAAAATATGTCTTTAAAAGTTATTTTATTAATTTTGTACCCAAATCCTAAAGTGTTCTTCAGTCAGTCAAACGCCTAATCGTTGCAGGCTAGTTTTATGAGTAATATTAAAAAATAACTAAATATGCTTTCAAATTATATAAATATATACAAATATATGAAAGTAGTAATGGAATATTGTGATGTCACCGGACTTACGTCACTGTGCAAAATTTCATCATTGTATGAGATCGGGAAATGAGAAAACGTTGAAAGATCTGAGGACACCAGGAGCCATTGTGAACTAAAGGAAAGAGTGTAATAATGATTGTTGGTGTGTACAAAGACAAAAATAGGAATAAATAATGTTCCTAAATTAGGCTGTAATCTTTGTTCCACTATTTCTAATGTAAATTGACATAACTTTAAATTACCTGAAGTCAGTTATTTACGACAGGGTCAGGAGGTTCAAAGGTGACAGTGTTTGGCGCTCTCTCTTAATGATTTTTTATTTAAATATTGTTTTCGTCTCGCGTTTTAAGTAGCAAATTATATTTTTCATTATAAAGTGCGCCCCTGAGAAGTTGTGTCCCTAGGCCCAGGCCTAGTGGGCTTATGCATAAATCCTGCCCTGATTGGAACAACATTGCATTCTCTTTCGAAAACTGCGAAAGCGATTTTATCTTTTTTGGAAATTAGTGTGGGGTTTCCCTCCTTTTTCGTTTTAATTCAGCCTTAACATTGTTTTCCATAAGCAGAAAATCACTTTCACAGCTTTCGCTACGGTAGACAGTGAAACGTTGGCCCAATATTTCTCTAATTAACCGTATTCAAGTTTTACATACCCAACTTCGTCACGTGCTAGCAAAATTGCAGGGAAAATAATTGATTCTTCCCAAACTTGAAAAGGAAAAGGTAACAGAAGTTATGGAACGCACGGCATGTAAGAGAGAGAGAGAGAGAGAGAGAGAGAGAGAGAGAGAGCTAAAGAGCTAATTTAGAAAAGAATGAGATAGAGATAGCAACACTATCTTTCTTTTGCTCTTTCTTTCTGTCTCCCTCTTCCCTTCCTCTCCATTCGCCTTCTTCCTTCGAAATCCTTCCATTGTTCATTGAGTAAACATGGCGAGAAAAATATGTTCCAAACCGGATCGGATGGAAACCTGAAGTGCTTCAGGTTTTCTTCAGACAAAATGTCGGTCAGACAAATCGGAAGCTTGTCGGATAATGTGTAAGCAGCCTTATTCGTGTGCCAGGACTTAGGGACGGGGACAACTGTTATTTTCCGTAGCAGTAATAACAGTATCTGCTATGTGCAAATATCTGTTAAAAACAGCACTTTAAATAGCAGTTTTAAAAATGGTGTTAACTGGGAGTTATTTATTCCCAACTGCGAAAAATCAGTGTGAAACCACGATTTTAGCTTAACTGATTTACCTGTAAACTGTTATGTGTTTATTATTGCATGTTAGACAAATGTAGACGTACTTATGAAGTATGCAAGGAAGACCGATGAACACTACTATTAGGATTTGGTAAAGTAGTTCATATTTCAACTGTAGGAAAACTATTTGATGTTATTATCGAAGCCTAAACTAACTGCTGGGAAAGGAACATTACAACATCAAAATACATTTAAATAAGAGACATATGAAGATGTAGGCCATGAGAGCCGAAATTCAGCTTTGTACTTTGTTAGTATAATTTGAGACGTCGTTACATACAGTATATTTATACATTTCATGCCCAAATACACCTTGAACCCCAATCGAAAGACTAGGGACTTCTCTCAAAACTTATTTATAGATACATGCCTGATTTAAATGAAAATTCTACTAAACAATGGCTTTTATGAAATATTGGTATCGTAAATAATTAGTAGAAATATGATTAAAAGTTAATAGCTAGTTCCAATTCCTTCATCTATAAATGATCACTATTTAACAGTATAAACGAACAGAATGTTACGTAATAATTGCTTCAAATTAATTTTTAAGGCCATTTAGCACTTTTGGCTCAGGTCTAGTTATGTACATGATAGAGAAGGCATCGGCCAGGGCCTTGCTTACGGGTCTATCGCGGCATTCGCCTGAGGAAACAGTGGGTGAAAATTACGGGGGCAGCAAATTTTGTCACGATACATTACTATACATTCTATATGCATACATACATGGATGTTTTTATGTAAGTCCTTGAAAATTTTGATGGGTGGCGGGCTCCTCAAGCCTCTCCTTGGCCACGGTGGAAAGGAATAGATACATGTATAAAATCATACACGTATAATCGCAGTAACTAGACATTAATATCTAACTTCGAAACTTCTCCTTCAGAGAAAAACTTCTGGTTTGGACACTGCGTCCAACCATTTAATATTCCTTCCTCGTTGATCCTGGCTTAGCGAACAAAGTATGTCGTGGCAATTTCAGACGAATTATTGAGTTCAATTTCAAAATGTCATCACAATTAGTCGTGTGTGAAATTATCGTCTGAATATAGTGGATTGAGGGAAGATGCCCCACATATTAGTCTAGGGGCCATTGTGGAGTAATTAAAAGAATCAGAAAAGCAAAATTTTGCGGAAATATATTTTGAACCTTCATGCTCATACTGACGGAAGAACATCAAGCTAAATATACACAACGGATATATGGGTCTTTAAACAGGACTCTCAAAATAGGCATCTTACCCAACACATCAGTGTAATATGCCCACCCAT
>JAGDQP010047419.1:0-15034 GCA_022664845.1 Lepisma saccharinum
TAGTCGAGGATTAACTTTACATTGAGTCATCTTTTCTCATCTTAGCACATTGGTCATCTTCAGATTCGATGTTTTCATCTACCCTAGGTAAACATACACATCAACTGTGCCCTTGGACTCTCCATGAATATTTATTTTCTTCTTTTCAGCATACATTACTTTACTTTTGTACATTACTTTTGTTTTACTTAAATTCATCATAAGTCCTATATTCAAACTCTTATTACTGTAGCCTTCCGTTCTGGTTTGTGGTTCTTCTTGAAGAAAACAGCATTATCTCACCAGCGAATCATAGATGATTAAGGTCTTGATCATCGATTTTTATTGCAACTTTACCTCAGTTTGTTCACCTGACTGGCCGTAACTTCGTTCGTAAGGAGTTTACATAGCATTCGGAAGGTGCTGGGAACGATGAACGAATAACTCAACATTAAAAACACATATATGGCAAACTTTAAGCTCAAATAGAGTCATTTTTGTCTAAAGATGGCATGATGTGCAAAAACGGCCTCTCGACCCTTAGTGTATAAAACTTTAACTCATGAGTGATAGCTTTCAAGTTTCAAGTCGTTGCATTTGACGATTTCGCCGTGAGATGGCTCTACTGCAACTGGGCTGTAAGAGAGATGGTTTCTGCGTCACCTTAGAAGCACACATTGTTTACAAGTGCAAAGGCATATGTAAAATTTAAGATGAATTTTTGGTATGATCTAAAATCAGAGTTTCTTAATAGCTTGTGAGAAACATACTACTTTGCTAATCTTAATTTAAAAAAATACTTTAATAGAATCTTTACTAACTGTAGCTTTCGATATCACTGGAGTTTCCGGCAGAGGCGACTTTGAATAGAGATGCATGCTGGTGTGAGATTGCCCTGCCTATGAAGCATGTGGGAGAAAGCCCATGCTTGCCTCATGGAGAAACATTATTAATCAATATCGGAAGTTATCGTAGCCGTTGTATTTAATATCTGCGCCTTCAGTTTCAAGGAATGTGAAAAGTAATAAGTTTTGAACTTCACAGGAACTGATATGAAAAGAATACAACTGTGATGCAAGGAAAGGGAAGAAGTACAGACAACAATCAAAGATTGGAATTAGGAAAGAGGCTGTTCGCAAAAAGAAAAAAAGAAGAATTAGAAATTTATGTGGCAAGTGTGATGGATATTACTATAAATCGATAGACGGAAATATTGGTTTCAGTGCAAGAATTGTCAACTGTGACTTCACGAGGACTGTTTGAGATACATGCTATCAAGCTGTGAACGCAGTGTTTTTATTGGAACTAATAGGTTTCACCAATGATGGCATAAAATAGGTTCTATCCGCTGATCAAACAAGGTCATCTCCTGATTATGTCATTTCATTATATTCTTCCTGTAGCAATGTTTCGTCAATACTTTGTTAAGACAAATAGTAGACATATGGTAGAGATATAAGGAAAATCAACTTTATTAAATATGTAAATATTAGATTTTGTCTTTTGTAAATAAATGGCTAATTTGCTAACTTAATCATCTTGAGCACAAATGCAATCGCACACACTTGAATTATATAAAAGGTATTTTGCTTTTCATTAAGACATGCAGGTGCATGTTCTCGTATTTCAAATGTAATTTGAGATCCAACAAGTGTTCAGCGATCAGGTTGTAATATGAGACATTAAACAGATCAACATCAAGAATTGGACACCTGTGCGAGTTTCCAATTCACGGAGAGATAAAGTTGGTAATGTACGTTTTATTGTTACATTCCATCTTTTGCTTTGTGTTCAATTTTTTAATTATTTTTATTTTTTTTAGGGATATCTTGATGTAAATGTTAAAATGGAAATTTCTTAGAAGTAAGAGATTATATACTGTATTGTGTTAGCGCCGCATCACGGCGGAATTTGTAACTATTGGCGTGGTTGACAGTGTCGGTGGCCATGAGCGTTTAGAACTATCTGAGTGCCATTAGGGGAAGGTGTATTGAATCGCTGCTCAAATTAAGATTGTAAAGACGTTGTGTGGTATCACGATTTTCTAAACCTACATGAAGGCAAGGTTTCAACTTGCATTCTAATTGTTAGTAGCAATATTTGTGGAGTATATATTGCTAAGATTTTGCTCGACGATTGAGATTGGAAGTTATTTCGATGATATTCGTTTGATCTGCGGATTTTATGGTAAGTGTGTTTTAGCCCATGGATTTTCGATTTTCAGAATTGAAGTAAATTTCTCTAGCGAAACAAAGAGTCAGGAATTTGATTACGTATTTTCTATATTGGATGTAATTTATATTGATTTAGTGATTCTCCAGCGGCTGAACGGAGATAGCGGTGCGATCAATTTTGCAGAACTTAACCTTTGGTATATTTCTGCTAAGTTTATGGCCTTTAATTGGGATTTCAGGGGCTTTAATATCGAGCACGAAAGCAGTTACTGTCCCTGTTCTAAAGGTAGGTCGAAACCGGATGTTATTTTGTTGTATCTCACCCGAGTACCCGGATGGTACCGAACGAGCACATGTTTTGTATCGTCGGAATCTAAAGCCATCCGTGATTATAAAGTAGAGCAAGTAGTTTTAATTGTCCTTTGGAATAGGCGTGCTGATCCTTATCATATCGATTTATGGAATTAATAGTATTTTTGTTAGGATTATCCGAAGTGGGAAGCGAACCCACGACCTGACCACGTATTGCCTATCTAAAGAATCTAAGAGTATAGGTCGCTATATTTGCTTGCTATTGCTGCTCTTCCTAGTTCAGGAAACTATATTTTCTATTTAGTAAGAATATTTGCGGCGGTTCGTGTTTGGGGAGTAAATTTGTTTTTGAGCACCAGGCGGAAAGTGAAACCGAGACCTGGCCTTGTCGTTACTTTCGAGCGTAAATTCACGAGATTTCTACTGAGCGTAGTTTAAAGCGTTATAAGTTTCTTCATATTGCTGGAAGCACGATTTCTAGTTTTATACTCTATAATATTGGAACTCTGGAATCCAAGTTGGAATTTTCGACATTCTGAAAGGTTGTTTAGTAATCTTGTTTAAGAGGTTCATTAGTCTGTCAGAAAAGGAAATAGCTGAAGACGTTGTCATTATATCATACGTGTAGCTACATTATAAATTGTTAAAGAGTGAAAGGTGAATTTATGATTTAACTTGTTATTTTCATCGAAAGTTGATGTAGTTGAAGTGACTCGATATTAGTTTCCATCAATTACACTGGTTTTGTTATCTGTGATTTATATATACCAATTACACTGGTTTGTTACTCTGTATCAAACAAGACGTACATGTCCATTACATATTTAAGCAAAATTGAATTTAAATATTTGCTTTCTCAACATATTTAGTAGTATAGTAACCTACCCTGTAGATGGTAACTATAATTGTGGGGTCTCTTAGTGGATCCTCCCTATGCATCAGTTCTTCCGTTGAAATCCTTAATTACGTTAAGATCCTAATTAGCTCCTAGCCGTAGATTAGTGTTTTACACGAAATCTTAATTATTGGGATCTTATCGAGGTCGAGGACGCCAGCAAGGGAGTATTGGTTACAATTTGCAGGATGCAGGTGTGAAGAATAAAGTAATATCAGGTTATTTACGCTATACGTTTATTAATAATAAATCAATATCGCATTAAATCGTTTCTCCGTATGCAACGTCAATTACCAGGGTTTTATACGTTCTTAAACTCAGAATCGGTTTTGATTAGTAACAATAAGATTCTTGCTTGTTCCATTAAGCCAACCAAATTTATTTGAAACTCATATATTTTCTATGTTACTAACTTGTTTGTGCCAAGCGTATGAAATATTCAGAAATAAGCAGGACTTTATCCACAACAAAATACTCCAGAATTGTTAAATGATGTTCTAAATTCTGTAGTTGACTTGCAACAATATTGCAGTTTGTAATATTAATAACTATTAATGCTTCAAGCTTGGTTTCTATATAATTACAACGAAACAGGTTCGTCAGGAAGTGTGGCGCCATTGCGATATACGCAGCGTCTCAGACTACAAAATCCTGCGACCGTAGTTCCATTCCTGGTCGCAGTTGTTATAATTTTTCAGTGGTGGCAATTTAATTCATTTAAATAAAATTCTGTTGAGCGAAAACAAAGTTTTGTTTGGGCTCTATTCTACTAATTTTTTGTAACAACAAACAAACCGTTTTTTATGCTTGAGAACGGGACCTGTGTTTTGGGTAAAGTGTGCTCCGAAGCACTCTGTTCAAGAGACCATAGTAAGAATTGAACCCGTGACCACAAACACAGCAAGCAAACGCTATAACTTCTTGGTCAGCCTGAGCTCTATAGTCCCTCATACTACAGATGCTGTATTGTACGAGCTGTCTGGCTGACGTTTCGGTTTTTCCAGGACCGCCTGAGAGAAAGATTCTTTGTAACCTTTGCTGCCAACGTGAAGATTCAATATCACTGAGGCGACAAATCACTGAAAACAAAAAAATACACATGAAAAATGATACCATTTTCTCTAGAAAGAAATGCGCCTTCTCTTTTATCTGTTTAATAGAAAACTGATATGAAAGCAAAGGAAAAACAGAAGAAAACTCTGTAGATTTATTTGAACAAAAGATCTTTCCTTGTGAAATAAAAGCACTAGAACACAAAAGATAAAAAGCAGTTTGATTTTCAGCTTATAACATTGAAAATCCAATAGTTTCACAATTCTATTGTTGATATTACGTCATATTTTATTTAATTGCAAGTCAGCATAGGAACATACACAAATTGCAACTGTTGCAAACTAACTAATTCTATGACTTACGCAACTAGCAAACGTACGCCATTGGATTCTATCCTGAGTAAGTTCAAACAAGTTTTCATCATAACTGTCTAATTTCCAAAGCTCCGTTCTATCCCAAAGACGTCAGGGTCTTCTCAACTGCATCTTTCAATCCGGCTTACTAACCACGATGGAATATAATCATTGTTTTCCCTCACTCGAGCTACATGGCCTAGTGATTTCAATATTCTTACAATAACGGTTGAACCATACAGTCCGTGGAGTTTGCAATTATTATCCAGTCTCCTCTGTTCTCCGGTTGACTCATTCCGTTTCGGCCCGTATATCTTCCTCAAAATCTTATCTTCAAACGTACTCCAGCTTTCGCAACCGTAAAGTATTGCCGGGAAAATAAATATTCTGTAGTTTTTTTTTTTTTTTTAATTTCGGCTTTAATGATATCAATTGCGAGGTTAGGAATTCCTAGAGTGAACAGAAACATGCGTTGCTCGATGCTAAGCCACCTTTTATTTCTTCCGTGACCTCTTCCTTGCTTCTCACATGTATCATTATTATTATTACTTGTATTGTTATTATAAATAGAGTGTTACATACTTTGTCGAAGCGCCCAATTATTACTTTACGAAAAAACAAAGTCAGTGCTATTTACTATTTATTCGAATTTCCCTGGAAACAAACCAACCATACAGAAATTCGTCTACCAAACACAAACGGAAGGGAAAAGAATGCTTACAGATCACTTTGAAGTTTGATTCTTAACGACAGAACCATCAACTTTCACATTCAGCTGGGCTACATGCTCCTTACGCATTGTTCAGTCAACAACGCCTGAAGAATGATTGGATTACAAAAAGAGGGGGAACAAAAGTGCTTGAATCAAATTTCACACAAGAATATTAAATGATCAGAAGGGCACACACACACACACACACACACACACACACATACATACATACATACATACAGAAAGAGAGAGGGAGGTAGACAGACAGGCAGAGAAGCAATCTAAACAAAATATAATGCTAGTGGAAACCAGTTTAGTAGCTCACACATGGAAAAATAATCCTTCAGAAGTTTTGCCATATGAAGACACGTGTATTTTGCAGTGTTATATGTCTAATGAAAAGTGACACCACTTGGCTTGTTTCCCACATAGGAAATATGACCTCACTCAAAGGTTAACCAAGCCTATTTTGACAACTGGGACAACTTAACGCAAGCTTAGCGAATCGAGTCAAAAAAAAGATTAATCAAGATCAAATCAAGCAGTCTAGTTTACAAGAATCAAGGTTGATATAGTATTGATAGGACAGGAATGAAAATCATAATATACTTCCTTAAAAACCTGAAAACATCAGATCGCAAGAGAGGCCTCTATTGGAAGGGTGCAAGTTGGCAGAAATTAGCTTACAGCGAAGCAGACCTGGCTCGTGATGAGACTTCATCGCTCTGAGACCACAGCAGAAGTGCAAAGAAAAAAAATTAAGTTTCCTTGCATAACTGCTTCTTGCAACAAGCTTGAATTAGGTTAGTTGTAACACAAGAAAAACACTTACGTTGTTCCAAGAAGTTTGTATCATCCTTGTTTATTAAGTTTGTCACAATATCACGTTTGAGAATCTTAAAGTGACTGACAACCTTGTTGCAAGCTGGCATGCTATCTGCGTTTAAATTTTTAATGCACTTCATGTACTTTCCATCTTGCATTACAATCATTGAAATTACAAAGAAAATAGTGACACAAGTTTGCAATGTATTACCATTATATTACGTGTACAGGCAGCTATGCTCTAAGACCGACACAGTTCCGAGAGATGGTGTCCTTTGGTGAGCGTTCCCTTGAGGATGAAAAGAAGAAAATAGCGACCAGAGCATTTTCAGCTTTTTTCATACTTTTCATAGAAACAACAGAATGAATAATTATTTTTTACATATTGCAAATCGTATAAAAGGTACCGTTTTCCATTCACATGATGTTCTCAAACCACCAGCTGAAAACATACTCATTTGACATTTAATAACATTTCCCTTTGATTACAGAGTTTTCATCCATAACTCACCTACTGTTACATTGCTCAAGAAATTTCAGATGTTAGTGGGTGAATGATGGAATGCATTTTCGCGCAGTGTTCTCAACGAGAAATGTCTTGATTATTTGCAAGTAAATAAGAGCATTTTTCTATACGTTTCTTAAAATATTTTACTTGTCTATAAAGGAGGACAGGCTCAATTCATATGGGAACTCTGTACTTTATTCTGTTTTGCATGACACAATTTCATATGAGCGTATTATGGATTTTTTCAACAATCTTCTTAAAGTTTCAATTATGCACATTTTCTTCTGAGGTAGATGATGGCACGCTAGGCTTTAACATTTTTTTAGCTTACATCAAGATGACGAGCGTATGCTGTAGAGTGATATTTTCTTAATTGAAAAAAATAATATGTCGGGGTTTGAACACAATTATCACCTGGCTACTAGGTAGAAAAGGAAAGCCTTGCCAAAGGGGCGAATTTGAAAACATCTTGCATCCAATTTCGCCAGTCTATTTTAGAAATTGTTTGCACATGTAACATAGAAGTATGTTGTCTCTTACTCCCATGTCTGTTACTTTAACATTAATTAATGATCAAGAAACAACTATTTAAGCACTAAATATTAAAATATTTCAGTTAAATATTAATTTTCACTTGAATGAATTTGCATAAGATATTAAGATGAAGAAAACATTAGTCATGAAAAATGCTGTAGAGAAAGCGGTTTTTTTTTTGTAAACTTTATTTTTATATGGGCCAGTTTAGTAACTTTGGACTTCGGCCCGTCACGATTTGCCTTTAGCTGTTCAGTGTTAAAATCCACACCCATGCCCCTGCCGGGACTCGAACCCGGGACCGTTGAGTCGATAGCCTGACGCCGCAGACCGGTCGACCACCCGGCCGCACAGTGGTGCCAAGTGCCAAAAACGTGGCGAAAAGTCGAAAACATGATTTATTTTTCAGAAACTTCACTACAATAGTGTTTTTGATGTCGCTGAATTCAAATTTGACATTAGTTTTGTCAAAAAACAAAATGGCGGATCCAATATGGCGGATATGAAATTGAAAAATGTGTTCAATAAATGCAAATCGGTTTTGTTTGAAAACTTACGTATAATAATGGGTTTGGGATCACTGTATTCAAATTTGACATTATTTTTTCAAAAAAAAAATGGCGGATCCAATATGGAGGACTTAAATATAGAAAATATTAATATATTAATGGAAATCGGCATCTATAATATTGTTGAGGTCACAGATTCTTTATTTAATGTTATTTGTTGGAAAATTATGAGGCAGATGTAAGAAATGACAGCTGTAATATAAAGTATATATTATTAAGGTACCTCGTTTTGAATTAGTTTTGCACATAAAAAATTGTATTGAAATTAAAGTTTATTTTTTATCTTAAACATAAACATATACATATGCTTCAATATTCATCATCAGAATAATGATTCTTTTGAGCGACATTTTTCCATCCACTTGTTCCAATCTTTCTGAAAAATAACATACAACATTGTACAAACTTTATTATATTAAAAATATAATATATATAGTTGTTATTAATTATGCATTAATCATTTTAATACAGTTTAATACAATTTTTTTTAAATAATGTTTTTCATTTAATAGTTTTTCAATTTATTTATTTATTTTTATTTATTTATTCACATATATGTTTATTAATAAAGAAATTGTGTTAATAAACATGCTCAACAATTATTTTTATTACTAACAGTAAAAGCAAAATCTACAAAACTAACAATACAAACAATTATTTGAAGAACTAAAACCAGGGAGATGTTTAATGGCTCCAAAAAGGAAACGTTATTGCATAAAAAATGAACAATACAAAACGGGCACAAACGGGCTTCAGGCTTTGTAGTACTATGTTAAACAATGATTTTGGTCATAAGAACACGTTATTTGATCGTGGGACATCGTGGGACTTTCGACTTTTGCATCACGACATTTGAAAATCGACAATTTACAAGCGTATTTTAATTGTTTAAGTTATACAATAACAATTAATATACTTACTTTCAACAGTTTTTTCCATTTGAATGTATGCCAAACTAGTAAACAGTACAAAATACTCTGCGCGGTCGAATATAAAATACCGATAGTGTTTCAATGTGGCGATATGCGACTCGCCATTCACGAGAGGTTACAGCAGCTTATACTGACCGTTGTAAACGCTCATTTTGAAGGCGGCAGGTACCAACCTAACTATTGAGGGACTTAAACCTTCCCTACTTACAACTTTTTTGGGGGGACTTTTCGCCACGTTTTCGGTATTTGGCACCATAGTGGGCCGGCTGAGAAAAAGCGTTGAACATGGTATTTTCTAGATAGGTCTCAACACTATTTGAGTTCAAAATAATATCTAGCGCTCCAATTAAAATTATTATAAATTGTCTTCAATAGAAACAAAGATGTTTGTTTCACATGGCGAAATTGTACGCACTAACTTTCAAAAACTTGGAATGAACACTACTAACACAGACAATTCACACAAAACTACATACTGTCCGTGATACACAGTACCGTCAACATATCTGTGAACTACGTGGGCTAAGAAATTAAGGAATACATATTCACTTGCCGCAGAAAAAAATAGATGAACCGAACGTTTTTCCTTACCACTGACTATACCGCGCATGCGTATTAGCAAGAAATGTGGCACGTATGTAGGGGTGGGTCTGAGGGATCCGGACCCCCCCCCCAAAAAAAAACTCAGAGTTTTATGGAAAAATAGTATAACTTCAGGCGTAATTATATATATTTAATATACATTTCATGTCTCAGACACACCTTGGGCCCCTCCCAAAACCAAGTTCTGGATGCGTGTCTGAATGCGGTAGTTCTAGAAAAAAATATTTCTCATGCAATACTTTGCCTAACACAATTGCCATCTTTGGACTCTGCTTCAAAACAAAGACAATATGGGGAAGGCGGCAGATTTACAAGCATGGCGAAATTGCCGTCATACCTTATTTTTACCAATTTTTGCTCATATTCCATATCAAAATATTTATGGAAGCCCTAAATACACAAAATGTAATTATTTTCTTAATCCCCTTTGAAAAGTAAAATTCGTATAAAGAAAAGGAAAAAAGATAGTTTGCCAGCAGGCTTGAACACGCGACCCTCTGAATGTCACACAAACTACCATTTGGTTTCAACGGCTATTGAATAAAAATAAGCTTCACACAACGGTCTGTACTGCAAGAAAATCTTTCAGTTCGATTTTATTCTGAAACGACTTAAAATGGCGCACCCAGGACAAAATTTGAACAAAAATGGGGGGGGGGAGTACGAACATTGTACGTTCTAGTTGAAAGAAAAATACCCAGGAATGCCACCAGGATTTTCAGTTTGGGGGTGTAAAGTCAAAGTTAGGGGGTACAAGTAGAGTTTTACATGGTTGATATCAATTTCTAACAGTAAAATTTTTGCAGGTTGACAGACACACCCATTGGGGGATCTGGCAGAACCCCTGATAATATGTCACGTAATTAAACCATGTAAAACAATATGAACGAAATCCAAATGATATTAATAATAACAACCTTTTTATCACAGTAGCTCACTAGTATTAGGCGTAATAGAGAGGAGATAAATCTCAAATACAACGAGATGATAGCAAAAATCTTTGTTTCAGGGCCTCATTTATATCCATTTCAGTTTGGTTGTTCAATCTGTCACCGCATTATTTACATAGTATCTAACTAGTCAATCTCTTGCAATCTCCAACACGTAATTATTCACACTAATTTGACAGTAATTGCCTGATTCATCATTAGACAATAGGTGAAAATTAGTTACATTATTCAGACCAACTGGTACGTCATAATCTAGTGAAGGCTCTTGTAATGTTAGAGCGTTATTCCTGAGTTATTAAACAAAGAAATGAAATTTTCATGGATCTTTCCTCTTTTGTTATGGAAAATGTACCGAGCCGCCGTAGCTCAGTGGTAGAACATTGCAGTAGCATTCGGGAGGTAGTGAGTTCGATCCCAGCGAACGACCACCCTGACTGAGTTTTTTCTCAGTCACACCAAGCAAATGCCGAAATGGTACCTTCAACATAGGTCCTGGCCGACATCTTCCCGAACCCTTTCCGCTTCCCTATCCCGGCCTGAGCCTTAGATGCCTAAAGGCCATAAATAGAATTCAAAATTTTAAAAAAATATTGTAGAACGAAACTAGGAAAGAATAAAGCACAATATACCTGCTCTTTTTCAGCCTCCGTGTTCTCCGGATCTTGCTAAATCTGAGTACTGCCTGTTTCCGAAGATCAAATACTTGGTCAAAAGGTTTACTTCAGCCGAAAATGTTAAAATGTATGTGACGCAAGCAAGCTGCGAAGGAGATGATCTAAAATGCCGTGGAGAACTGTTTTGACAAATGGTATGAACGCTGGCAAAAGTGTGTCACTACGCAAGGTCATTACTTTGAAGGTGATGTTGCGTAAAAGGTTGTGTTTCCTCTGAAATAAAAGATTCTATGCAAGGTCGGTTCATTTTTTACTGTACTAGTGCCACATAAGAACATACTTCTGAAATTATTAGAGTTTAATTAATAATAATGTATTTCGTATGGTTCCAAAACAATTTTTAGATTTTTACAATACTTATAGCCTTAATGGAACAAGTTGGAAACTAAGAGAAGCTCACACAAGAAAATCGTGTAAAGGTATACTGTACTAGGCATCACTAGGTAATGCAGACTACTTTATAGATATCCTGTCTTTTCAGGGGTTACGTAGAATTTTTGCCCGGTCTTTACCCTTTATGTTAGTCTGTTGACACTTCTGCTTGTTATTAGATGTGTCGAACAGTTGCTCTAGAGAGGACATACAGTATCACTGTTCTTATAGTCGCCTGAAGTTCTAGGTGTGCATTGAGCTAGACAGATACTAACTACTTACTTGCTTCAGGGGAATAAAAAGCGAGGTTTGACGGGCTATCTTCCCTTTATTGGTGGATCTCTAGATAATTCTTAAAGCTCACAAGATGGACTGAACTAACGTGTGCAATGCACGCCTTTATATAGGTTTGATACACAGTTATATGGTTACAAATACACACAAAGATATAGTTTGTCACACAATCAACTAATCACGAGCTATAAATACATTTATACATACATATGCATATCTACATTGTCATACATACAATATTAAACAAAATTATGCACGGACATACTGTTTTTTAAGCGTCTCAACCGAGACTTCTTTTAAAATTTGTGTACATTCCGTGTGCTTCTGCATCAAAATATCCCAATTGAGCAATTAACATATATATCCAACATAAGTATTAATAATTGAAATATATATATTGCAAAATACTATAGAACATAGTTTTGAGACATGCAGCTCATAATTTCATTGAGACACTGACAACCACACACGAACAGGTTGCGTTACTAATTTTCTTACCAAAGTTGCAAAATGTGAAATTAAAGAGCTGTGCATAAAAGTAATAAAGAGGGATATAATTTTGCATTTCAATCGAAAATTTCTCTGACTTTCATTTCTCTCCACTCGTCTTTCTGGCGCTCTTCTTTGATGATACAAACACTGAATTGAAAGAAGGAAACTTGAATCCACTACGACCTAGTTGCTTGAATGTAATATCTATATGTCTTCCTGTATCTTCATACTATATATTTTGCTTTTATGTCAGGTTCTCCTTTGTATTCCCTCAGGATATTTCCCAGTCCTTCTTTGAAATTCCTGGAATTTCAGTTTCCTTTCCCTATCCCTCTGTGTCCCTCGTTCCCTGGTGGTAGTCATGAGAGACGCCAGTTCCAGATGATTGAAATAAGACACCCACCGAGCGACAGTTGACCGCGAAACGAGAAACCGTCAGACACGTAAATCAGAGTCCTCTTTCAGTCACCACCAATCTCTTTTGAAAAACCCACAACCCCTATCCGGCGGCCAGATAGCGGTCATTTGTAGTATGTAACAAACCAACCACGATTCTTCTCTCTCTCTCTCTCTCTCTCTCTCTCTCTCTCTGTGTGTGTATGTGTGTGTATTGACCATTCCTCCCTCCCCTCTTATGGCCATATAATAGTACTCGAGAAGCTCTCTTTGGTTTCCCCTGCGTGGCATAAATCCGTGAAACTCAGAATATCAAACCAGCCAACATTCCACGTCGCCTCAGGATTCTGTATATCCTCTGCTGAATTTGAAGCTTCATTTATTTTCAACGATGTCAAGGTTTCCATTATATGTCTCCTTATCCGCTTTCCCTCTCTTCTGTCTGCGAATGTTCTCTCTCTTTATCTCCCTCGCTTCCTATCTCTCTCGCTCTTTCTTTCTTTCTTCATTTTTCTGTATTTATCTTGTTCTCGGTTATTTCGTATCTGATCCTTTTTTTCTGACAAATTGTATATTTTCCCCATTCCTTTTCTGTTATTTCCTGTAAACATCTTTACTTCTAATTTTCCTTATTTTTGCTGGACCCCTTTCATTTCTTTCCACCAGAACTGCATTATTTCTCTTGTTAAAGTTATTTGCTTTTCTAATCAATTTGCTGTTTTCTGCTCACAGCTATGAATGAATCTGGTGACATATTCTTTCCTTTTAGTCTTCAACACAAGTACTTTGAAGTTTATACATACAAAGGCTCTGTCCGTCTGCCAGTCTGTCGACTCAGGAACTACTAGAGCTAAGAAGGTGGTTGAGGTGTCATTCGAAAGGTCCCGCAGAAACGATTTGAAACCCGTATCATTAATAAGATCACGGGAGTGGATCCTAAGATAAGGGAGAACGTTCAACTCAGGAACTACTAGGCCCAGGAAGGTGGTTGAGGTGTCGTTGGAAAGCTCTCGCTGCAATTTTTCCTAATAGGTCTCGCTGTTGAAGCCTGACGGTAGGAAACATGCACATTCCCGACAGGACTCCGCATCACTTGTTTGCTTGTGTAACTATTAACTTGATGCTACTAACAATTTTCCTAATTTTGTTCCTTGCTTGTCATAAAACGTTTATGGAAGACTTTCCCCCTTTTCCCGCAAAATCTATATGGAATTTTGCAGTTATATCTCATTTCTAAAGTTAAGATTTATACTTTTATCACTATTTCCAGTATCTAATTTCTAAAGTTAAGATTTCTACCTTGATCACTATTTTCAGTATTTGTTTCTATAAATATAATTTAAACTAGGGATAGTACAGAAACAAGTTGGTGTTGCTCTTCTATTAACAATCGCGAAGGCGTTCTCTTGATAGCATTTTAGCGACACAATCATTAAATTTTATAAAATGGGCTGGCAATACTGACAACTGCTGTGCTTAGGTATGGAAAAACTCTTAGTACTTGTGTCCAATAATGTGTATGCTAGTTTAATGCTGCTATGTCTAAAATAATGGAAACGGTTTGGGAAAAAAATAATTTAATAGAAAATAGGTTGGAAACACTAGTGAGTGGGTTCCTTGGAGGTGTGGGTGACCTAAGTGTTTTCGTACTGTGTCGAATAATGTTGATGCCAAGTTTGGCGCAGCAAGGTTTAACTGGATGGAAGTAATTTGAACAATTATTTTTAAATGGGTTGGAAACACTGAATTACTGCACCAATCAAAACTATTCTGGCGGTTCTGAGCTCGTCTAGTCAAGACATTTAGAACAACACCTTATGCATTTCTCTACACTTTATAGCTCCTGAGATTTTATTTCTGATACGAACGGACACCATGAGCGGGAATACAAGGTCCCTTTAGCTATAGCTTTGCTATCAAGGGACCTTAAACTGAAATCGAAGTTATCATGAAATTTTAAAAAAAATATTTCATAGGTTGAGTTCACAGATGTTCACGCGTTCACATATAGTTTCGTTGAGAAAAATTAACTTCGATTTGGGTAATCAATTATTGCGCAAACTAAAACAAATTACAAATTGGGAACTCTTATCAGATCTGATTGGTCGTGAATATGATGGGTAATGAGTTAAATTAGTATCACCATACTGTTCACCAGATATTGATATTTTGATCAAGGCCTTAGGCAGAACGAGATTCACTACGAACGACCATAGTAATACTCTTGTTTGACTAAGGAAAGTATTACTGTAGTCGTAGATCCCATCAGTCTCCTGAGTTGAATCCAGATGACTTTTTCCACTTCCCAAATAAGGCATCTAGTGAGAAAAGGAGCTAAGCCACGAAGTGAATAAGGTTGAGATTACATATTTACTTTCATTTGCTTGACCACTGTCTGCAATTTGAT
>JAGDQP010047420.1:0-15033 GCA_022664845.1 Lepisma saccharinum
CACTTCAGAGATCACTAACAGTGCTGCAATAATCACACCAAACGAGAACATTTTGAGCATTGAAGGGAAGAATTCAAAATTTCCACAAGGTTTGCAACACTTCACTTTCACTTTAGCCACAAACCTCCCTATACGAAATCTCCAAGTAACAACATCGACACCCATCACGTCACGGTTCACTGACTTCTGGAGAGATGCTAAAACACGTCTGCACTCAAGAAAACTTTTATGGACACATATCCGTCCCAACTCTACCGGATTTTACCTTTTTACCCTGATTTGACCTTTTTACTATTTTTCACCTGATCTTGACATTTTAACTATTATATTGTCTGCTTATCCCGGGGAACAAGCTAACTCCGGTTGGGACAAGACTTTATATAATCAGATACATACTTTTTAACAGGCCAATAATTTCAGTTGACTAAAGCATTTATCCGCTACAATGAGCGTTTTAGAAAGGAAATATTTTCCCTTCGTCTTGGCAGTACGTCAAAGAGATGGAATGACAGAACGGTTGTGCTAATCTATACGGTTAATGACTTAATACATTTGTATGCAATGCACATCATTGCATTTCCTCAAACAACCATAAGCAACTTTTCAACTACAAGCAATGAAATCAACGTAAGATACTAAGTTTGTAACTCCAGAATTGATCCTATCCTTTCAAGTGTTAAATCTCTGCCCTAACCGTTGGTATTTACTTCAACTGCTGCACTTTTTCTTGTTATCTACTTCTATCAATAACAATAGACGTTCATTCTTCTGCTATTGTTTCTTTCACACCTCCAACAATGTAAGGGCCGCGGTGGCTCAATTAGTAGAGCGCTTACCTGTGGTGATAAGGGTCGTAGGATCGATCCCTGCTCATGCCATGTGGGTTTTGTAGTGGACAAACACCGTGTGCGTGAGTTTTCTCGGGGTTCTCTCCCACTTCATTCCACCAATTCATCCCATCATCACCCATCCGGCCTGAACCAAAGTTACCTAAAAGCCACTTCAACTAAATTCAAATTCAATTCCAACAACGTAAATACGTTGAGATACTCCAGAGGTACTCTTCAGATAAATTTAGAATGCAATCCATAAACATAGTATGTTGTTCCTGCTCCATCGCTGTCGAAAATGATTCCACAATACACTGAAATAAAAGACATTACAGAAGTGTAACAAAAACTTTTACATCAAGATATTGGGTCATTTCAGAATAAATTATTAATCTGGAACTATTAAAATATTTGCATACTACTTTTGCATTCTAACTGTTGATATTGTGTAAAATTAAGCTATATGTTATGTAATTATATTTTTTCCTTGGCCAAGGTTATATTATAGTTATACTGTATGTATATATCTGTATATAATTATGGGTAACGATTTTATTTCATTTGCATGTATCTATATGAAGGCCATATATATGATTGTTTTAAAAACCATCTAGTTCAGAACCAAACAAGGAAAAGTGGGTGGAAAATAACCAGCGAGGACAATAGACTGAAAGTGAAAGTGAGAGAGAGGGAATTATTTCTTTGTATTCACGCTTCTTTATTTTCAGCTGCGGAAGCCAGGCTGCAGAGAGGAAAGAGGGGATCTTAGCTGAACTTCTCATAAGGTGCTGGGCTTGTGGGTTTCGGAGGCTCGGAGCTCCTTTGTATTTTTGAATGCGCGTCAGTTAGGGACCAGGGCTATTTAAATATACTGTTTCCCGCCGTTTGGACACAGCATAGAGCCAGTAACGAACGGGGGAACAGTGTAGAGCCAGCAATGAACGGATGAAGAGGCTGCGACGAACACATAACGATGTGTAGGGCTCAAGTAAGTCGAAACTATCATTCGTAGAGATTAAGTTGAAATGCAGAATTTTGTCTTAGTTTTTCGAGCTGCCTGTTTTTCGAGCGTGCGAATAGTACAAACTAAGAAGTCATGTTGCCTGCTTCGATTATTTAGCTATTAATTCAGTTGTCGTAAATTGCAGAATCGTTGAGTAAATCTATGTTTGTGGGAACTTTACTCGTAATTCGAAACCAGAAGTCTTCGTTGTTTAGTACTGTTATTAAGTGAGAGCAAGTTTTGAGCCTAGCAGAATTAAATTCAGAACCGAGCTTGTAATGTTGATTTACAATACCGCTAGTCAATTCAAATTTTCTACTCTCATCTAAGGCCGCCCGGGACATCGACCTGTGCGCGAGGTTAGGGAATGGACGAGGATGAAGGCAGAAATTCGAGGTTTGGGTGGAACAATAGTAAAATCATTTTATTACTCTCCTCAAGATTGGTACGTCCGGGGAAAGATTTTAGAGATAGTAAAGTTGCTAAAGTAAACCCGTCAACTTTAAATATCAACGTTCAAAAGTAAAACTGCATCATTGGCTAGCGAGTAACATTAGTATTAAGGTGCTCATAAACATTGCAATAGCAGCTTAAATTGTTATATAAATGTTGAGTCTATATGGTAGTAGCAGCGGCCAACATATATAATCTCAACAACTGAATATCAACAAGTAAACCGGCGGGCAAATGGAAATCCTTTTTTATATGCTAAAACATGTCTAAATACTAACTGTTCCTATATAAGAAAAAAATAGCTTCGAATTTTAACGACAATGTGTGTTTATGATATTGTGACTAAAAGCGAAGTAGACGTACTTGTAAACCGTTGGAATTAATTCATGCGAATATACACACGATTATTTTACAGGCTCATTTCCAAGAATAAGAACTTTGACTCTGCATTCGAGTGTACATCCCCAACAAGACTTCTCAGAATTATGTCTGATGATTAAATCGGTTGATCGCCACGTTTGGTGTCAATAAAGTTCGCCATGTCTGTGACACAAAAATCGTGTGAGTAGGTTTATTCGGGGTTCTCTCGTTTCCTCCCACTTTCTTCATTCGATGTTAAGTATATGTGGCAAGCTAATACGAATTCTTCTGAATGAAGATAACAAGATTTCAACATTGTTAGGACATGCACTCTTTCATTGGACTAGTAAAAGAAAAATTATCGTTTTATACAGTAAGTAACGATTCTCTTTAGTCATATATAACTACATCTTAACCCGATTATCTGTCGCCTATTTTAAACTTCATTCAAGTAATACGATTGGAGGATATTTTCTTTAAATAAATAATATACTCTTTACATACTTATCGTTAGTTCACAATGGTTCGTGATGTCCCCAAATATTGCAACGTTAATTTAACTCGTTTCCCGACTTCATACAATAATTTATTTATTTATTTCATCGACACAACAGGCCTTAATGCCTATTTATAGCGTCTACAATAATTGCTACATTGTTTCATTTAATGACAAATAATAGAACATCTATACCCTTTTTCTTGTCCAAAAAGTTTCTTTTTCTTTCTCTTTCTTATTTTTTTTACAATATATTCTGTATCAATCTTTTGTACAGTTCTTCCGAATTTCCAAATAGGTCCAAATTTGTACAATTCTTACCTATTGCATTATAAGTAGCACTAGTTCTCCATGTAGGTGACATATTTAATACGTTTGTACGAGCTTTTTGGCAGTATAATAGGCCACTATTTCCCTCGCGCGTTCTCAGGGATGGGACCTTAATAATTATTTTTGCAATTAATTCTTTACAGTCTATTTTATTGTGCAAAAGTCTGTACAAGAAGAGTAGGTCGTTTAATGTTCGTCTTTGATCAAGTTTCTGAAATTTAAAATTATCGATTAAATTGTTGTAAGATTCGTATTTCGGGTAGAAGCCGTTTGTATGTGAGAAAACGTAAAAATTTGCTTTGTACGTGTTCGATCTTCTGGCAACTAGCTTTCATAGAGGTATTCCATATAAGTGAGGCATATTCAAGTTTGGACCTAACATAGGAATAGTAAAGAGTTTTCAAAGTGCTATCATTTGCAAATTCTTTGGTTGTCCTAACAAGAAATCCTAGGTTTCTATATGCATCATTGGTTATATTTACCACATGTGGCGAAAAGGTTAGTTTACTATCGAATGTAACACCTAAATCTTTAATTGTATCCAATTTTTTTAAGCTTATTCCATTGATCGAGTAAGTGAAATCGTAGGTTTTTTTCCCGTCTGCTATAGGTCATGGCTTTACACTTACCAATATTTATTTCAAGTCTATTCCTAGAACACCATTTCAGTATACTGGTCAAATCCTGTTGAAGCAGTAGACAGTCATCCAATGACTTTACACTGACAAATATTTTTAAGTCGTCTGCAAACAACAGCTTACGAGAATTTTGAATATATTGTGGTAAGTCATTAATAAATAATAAAAACAGAAGAGGACCAAGGTTAGATCCCTGAGGAACACCGGAACCGACATAAAAGCAATTGGTTTTATATTCTTTATATAGAACGGATTGTCTACGGTTACTTAAATAAGACTTGAAGAAATGGATCATAGAAGGACTAAAACTGAATGTGGAAAGGTTTTGAATTAGTATATTATGGTCTACAGTATCGAATGCTTTTTTAAAATCCGTGTATACAACATCTACTTGTTCTTTATTGTCTATGGCGGAAGCTATGAAGTCTGCGATTATAGCGAGATTAGTTACAGTAGATCTTTTCTGTAAAAAGCCATGTTGATATATTGAAAGTACCGGCTTAACATGCTGCATGACCTGATCATAAATGACACTTTCAAATACTTTAGCAACCGTTGACAATATGGCTACAGGACGATAGTTGTCAACTTTATTTTTATTGCCTGCTTTCGGAACTGGACATATAATTGATTCTTTCCACATATCCGGAAATACACTTGTTCTTATTGATAAATTAAATAACGTATATAGCGGTTCTTTAAAAATATCACTACAACCCTTCACAATATAAGCTGGTATATTATCAGGCCCAACTGCCTTATTCGGTTTCAGTTTCTGTATGGCCTTTTGAATGTCACTTATACTTATTTCTAAAACGTGGAATAAGTTCTGACATTCCTCCTGCGAGTCTTCATCAAGTATATTGTCAGTCGTTTTAATTGAGGAAGATTTATTGTAAATAGATTGAAAATGCTGAGCGAAAGCAGTGGCTACCTCATCTTTGCCAATCAGGTTCTGTCCCTCATATAGCATGGGTAGTGGAGAAAGATGGCGTGATTTACTTTTGATATAGGACCAGAAGTGTTGTGGATCGTGTGTTATATTATTTTCAGCATTAGAAATAAACGCATTATGAGCTTTTTCAATTTCCCGCTTCACTTCCTTACGTAATCTGCTGTACTCTTTATAGTGATATTGATGTTCGGTCGTTCCCTCCCCCTTAAGCCATTTAACTCGTTGACGCCATTTCATTTTTATTTTGTCTATTATACTTTTTGTAAACCAGCAAGGAAAAGTTTTTGTCGTTGGCCTTTTTTTTTGGAATACACTTTTGAAATATTGCAAAAATTACTTTATAAAACTCATCAACTGCTTCATTCACATCCGTATGTTTTTTTTAACTTTTGCCAATCTACTTTAGCTAATTCATTATAAAGATATACATAATTCCTTTTCTGAAAATTGAACCCTAGTAAATTTCTTTTGTTTCTGAGTTTAGGTGATCGAACGCGTGGAAAACTTATACAAAGTGATGGATGGTAATGACATTTTGCACAGTAACGTAAGTCGGGCGACAACATAATATCCCATTGTTACTTTCATATTGGCTATTTTATATTTTAAAAGCATATTTTAATATATTTTTTTTAAATATGGATTTCTTTATCCTAACATAAATACTAGCCTGCAACGATGTTCCGATTAACTGGTTGCAGAATATTTTAGGATTTGGGTCACAAAACATTAGCTTGAGAAAAAATATCCGAACACGGAAATAAGTGGAAAAATAATAATAAAGAAATAAAAACACATTTTAAAGAGACACACACACAAACGTGGCATGACAAACCATTAAGGGTCCAGGCTTACTAGCCGGCTTTGGCACTCATGGCGTAGAGGTGAGATGTGGTCAAAATTTCGGTTCCTCCTCGCCGTTAATGGCGATTTTCGTGACCAGAGTCCGCTACCTCTTTATTTAGGTAGCTCCCCAATTGGCCTTACGACGCTGGATGGACGCCGCACACGCAATCATCTGGAGAACTGCAACAGTCACCCGTTCAAGCACAGACCAGATCCAGAGGTGCTTGACTTCGGTGATCTTTCGGGAACCGTTAGACCAGCTTGGCTAGGGCGTTGAGATTTTAGACACACTTTTCTTAAACAGTTCGTACTAAAAAAAATGTTTATGCATGACTAAGAAGAAAAGCATGAGGCACGCCAATTTGAAGAATTGATAAAATGACTGTATATAAGAGCGCCCCCCCATGTTTTTTTTTCCTTTTAGTCATGCATAAACATTTCTTTTTACTTTGTAGTACACATGTTTTAAGGAAATTATGTCTTTAAAATGATTCTATCTCTTTTTAAATTATTGCTCTTTGCAGCTTCTAATAGAGCCTATATTTATATCAATGAGATAAAACGCGCATGCGTTGGCAACATCCACTTCAAGTTCCTATCAAAAGACTACCTGTTCGCTTTCAGATTATCTGGATATTAGTGCTGTTACCGCCCATACAATTCATTTTATCTTTATCTTATTATCTGGATTGATATATTACCGTACTTATAGTCACTTCCTGTCACATTTCCTTCTCTGTAGCTGATTTGGTTACGACGGAATATGTTACCTGACTCTTCTCGTCTCGGCACTATGCGTATTCCAAACTAATCCAATATAAACAAAATTTTCAGTCCTAACTCACAGTTCTTCACGTTTGTCATCGCTGTGTGGCCCATTTTTAATTACGTCCTGATTCTTGAGCTCAGAGCAACGACGGCACCACCTGGTAAAAATGCGACGGGCTGCGATAGTTCATTTTAAAATACTGATTTAACTTAAGGTTAATGTAAAGCACCGATCTCCAACAAAAGATTGCAGAACTTTCTCCGTATATGTATAATGCAATTTTATCGTTGCACGAAATTTCATTGCTACTCCTACAAATTCAAGGCTAGAGAGTTCAAACTTTCAGGGAAGAAAGTTCATAATTCAAGAATTCTATACATTTGATTTTTTTTATTTTGTTTGTCTTCATTGTTGTAAGAGCTTCATTGTTGTTATGGATATCCAAACTTATAACAACAAGGTTATAAAAGTTTGAACTCTAGGCTTGAATTTGTAGAAGTAGCATTGAAATTTCGTGCAACGAAATTTGGTATTATAATCTTGGAACCCGACCTGGCACAAACCGTGCGGAAGTGGAAAAGTTGGCAGAGCGTTGGTTTAGCATTCGGAAGATCCTGCGAATGATCCGTGCAGCAGCTCATCCTGACAGGTATTTCCAGCAATTTTCTTTGGTCACAGCAAAGAAATAAGTGATTGCTAGAAGTTCTCACGATAAGTTGTAGTAGTGACCAGTCCTGGCGCCTTCAATTTCTAACCATGGATGTTCTAATAGAGGATATGCGATTTTGTTAAGAACATGAAGCCAAACGTCACAGCATCGTCCCGTCCAGTTAGCCCCCACTTACTCCTATAAATTGTTTTCAGCTAACAAAGATGGCAACAAGCTCTCTAGTTGTTCGCTAACCAATCAGGTACGTCGCCTTGGTCGATGCTCAGTTGTTTTTTGGCTTCATTCTTTCTCTGCGCACGAGTACTGGAATGGAGGATACACGCGGGTACCCACCTTGAAATTTTAGAAGGGAGCGTGTACCTACCTTAATATTAGAACAACCCTGGGTACACGGTTTGTAAACGCCGTGTACTCAGCTATTTGCAACCCGACATACAGTGGTCCACATCTCAGAAAAGTGATTGGAAACTGAAATACCGGTATTTTTGATGAGTCCAAAAATGTCTGCCATAGGGCGATTGCTTACATATTGAGGAGCTAAAGATTGGGACATCCATCTTCGTCAAGATGTGGGTATACGATTTGAACTTGTGGCAAGTTCCTGCCAATACGGCAATACAATATTTTTGACAACGTAGTATAGTACTGGAAACTAATTCGTTAAGTTTAATATGCATGGCCACTAAAGGAGAAGATAAAACAGTGTTGGGATCTGTTCTATATGGAAGCGTAGTGTTTTGAACAGATCGAGTATTTTTTGCTGTAATTTAAAGCTTATATTTCATTGATGTTCATTGTTCTTCATAGTTAATGAATTAAAAACGAAGGAATCGAGAGGAGCTTATGAAACCACTTTTCAATTGTCGGTTAATCCTTCATGAATACTTTAACAGCAACCACCTGCGCTTTGCACGTTGATATTCACGTTTTCAGTGTTAAGTGAGGCTCGACAACGGAGCAATGAAAACATAGGTACTCTGTTACTCCTGTTTTGTTTCATTTTTCAGTTTTGTGAATTAGAATTTATTTATGGCCTTCAGGTTTCTAAGTTTTGTTCTGTCATTGATATATTTGAAAGCAAGAACCGAATGATGAACAATTGGATGTAATTGGAAAACGAGTTTTGGACACCGACACATATAGGTTTGAGCTTTTAGTTTTTCGTGCATGTACTTGAATTTTTAAAATAGATTATTCACATTAGTTACAGATTGGACTTCAAAGTATGGCAGATTACTAAAGATTAGAAACAAACTTTTGAAGAAAAATATCATTCAGGAGGAATTCGGAAGAATAATTAAAAGTCTTCAAGCCTGGATTCGGAACCAGTAATGTGAGCATGGCTACCTAATTTTTGCTGATATCTTTATCTACATTTATCAAAGATGTAGTTAAAGTCATCATCAGTGCGTGTGCCGTTATTTTGAGGGATATTAATTCCCGTTATGGAATAAGTGTGGATGTTTTAGGCAAGTTTACTCCTACTGTATTTCACAACTCTCAAAACTTTCCAATTAACGTAAAATTAAATATGAATAAGCAATCAGAATAGGTTAGCTTCTATACGACTCATGAAAACGTATGATAATTTAAGGGGAGTATCTGAAGTCCATCCAAACATCTAACGCATATTCATAATTGAGCAGACTATTCAATCATTAGGTATTTTACACAGACCAAATTCATATCTTTTATTGATAAATAGTTACACATAACCAATACTCAGTTTTCCCTTTGGGAGATAGATCCACATCTATTGGAAGTTAGCTCCTGTCCAACCAAACAATGAAAGAGCCATAAATCATAAAGAAAAGAGATATACTCGACCATATTAACTCCAATTTTTCCGCTACCAACTCCTGCTGTAGTATCACCTTCAAGTCTTCTGATTCCAACATCTATTTTATTTCATACCTGCGTACATGCAGTTACTATTCTCTATATAATATGGTTCTCTGACTTTTAACAACGTCAACTCTATATCTTTGTCTAAAATAATAACGCAACGACCATTACCTACAAAAAAAAAAAAAAGAAAAAAAAGAAAAAGAAACACGAAAAACAATAATAATCAAGTTGTCTCATAGAATCTTCCATATGACGTCATGATTATGATGTCGGTTCACATTACCAATTCAGTAGCTGTCTAGTCAATTAAAGGAAACGTCTTGAATGATATTGAGGTGTGAAAATTTTCTCGTTCCATCTAGAGTTCGATTATTTTTCATAAACTACTTCAGTAGCATGTCAATATCGTCATGTTTGATCACCTGTAATGAACGAAAATGACATCCTAGACCCAACCTTTTTGAAAATTTTGAATAGGAATTCTTAGAAATATCGATTTGTGCCTATTTGTACATGGTAAATCATAAGTCTAAAGACACTTGTCGTGTTGAAACCGCTGCGGGAATCTGACCCAACTTTTGCGTAATGAAAGATGGTAGCATCTGTCGGTGGTATGAGCATCATGGTCGCCATATTGGATTCAGCTCGAAAATTGAAATTATGAAGGGGGCATGTGACATATCATTTTACGCTACCTTGTTCCTAGAAATTGAAATATGAAGACATTGGGCACCTACGTTTATTTGTTTAGGAAATAGGGGCTCTGAAATTGATCATTTGAAAACATATATGACTGTAGTTATTTTAAATACCATACGTAAAGTACACACTTATGTTTGTCTTATAGGATTATACAATTAATTGTTTAATACAGCTGAAAATATATTTATTTTTGTAAGTAAAATTCAACATTGTCACAAAGCAAATACATATGCATCGTATACAGTATTTTACACATGGAAACATTTAAATTCGAAAGAGTGTATCAGATATAAGAACTCTCAAAATGAAAGCAACAAATGAAACATGCCGTCTCTCTTTCTCAAGAGTTACAAAATGAAGCCAAAATATTCTTAGCTTTGGTACTTCTTTCACCCTGTTCGGACTAACTATTAATTAAAAGTAAGGAACTCTTCTTAACACTTACTCGATATAACAATCTTTAGTCCATACCTCTATAATTTTCTTCGTAAGTTTACAAGTTGTGCTACATAGAACCCTATGGAGACCGTTTCTTACTGCGGCGATGAACTTGTGGGTTCCGCAAGCCATAGAGTAAGTAAATAAGTAAGTAAGCTACAAACAAGTATATTATCTGTCAGGCCTCTTAATGAACTGATAACAACATTACGTAGCCAAATCCATTCTTATTCTCTTGTAAGCAAACGAAACGTGGAGCATGCAAAATTCCATCTGATGATGTTATAGGTTGAATGGTTTGCGAGTGCGTTGGTATGTTTACATTATGGACATGTGCTGGAGTACATCGCTCTCTCTTATGTGCTATTGTCCGTGTAGAATAAAATTCGTAAGTAAAACCTGAGCGATCAGTGTGAGGAATCAGTAAATCCTACCTATTTTCTATATGTAATGTGGACAGTAGTTAAATGATCTTTTACTTTAGGTTGTGCCTTAAATTTTCTGATGTTGGCTCGCTCGACGATAGCCCATCGCATGGCCTCCTCGTTCACCTGCTCTCACACACCTCGCTTTGTATCTATAGAGTAATCTAAAACACATGGTGTACACAATCAACGACCTACGCCATCTCCATCAACGGATTCAGCATGCCTGCGCCGCCGTTAAACCCGATGTTACAGGGTCCTTGAGAATAAAAAAGATTAGTTTTGTGTGCCCGCCAAAATTCCCACTAAATTTAGCACATGTTGTAGGACACTAAATCCCAAATTTTAAAATTCCTATCTCCTAAACAATAAACGTAGGTGACAAATGTCATTTGAATTTCTGGGAATAAGCTAGTCTAAAACGATGTCACATAACTCCCTTCATACGTGAAATTGCCGAGCTGAATCCAAGATGGTGGCTTTTAAGTTGACGACCATGATGCTCATGGCACCGGCAGATGATGCCCTTCATCTAACCTACTGTCATTACCCAAAGATTGGGCCAGATTCCCGCAGCAGTTTCAACATGACAAATGTCTTCAAATTATGCTTTACCATGCAGAAATAGGCAGAAATCGATATATTTTTTCAAAAATTCTATTCAAAAATTTGAAAAAGGTTGGGTCTAAAGATGTCATTTTCATGCATTACAGGTGAGAAAAAATATTTCTTGTAAATATCGGCTGATCAGCTGAAGTAGTTCCGTTTGTAAGAAGACTTTCCGTGCGAGTGGAGAAAACATACGGAATCATTGCTATTTAACCGGGCAGACATTCTCTCTTGGTGATAACAAACTTTTTCTAATGTAATTATTACCCCTGTTTGTTATGCAACCACTAATCTTTAGTTAAGAATTTATTCTTTTTCTAGGAAAATTGAAGTTTTGGTTATGGCGTGTACCAGAAGAGTGTGGCCGAAAATTTATAAAACAGAGTGTATCCAAGAAAAAATGTCCATTCCATCCCACGGAGCTACAAGCAAATCCTCTATTAGAACATCCTTGTTTCTAACCAACCAATCGTTATTCTTTATCTGTGTAACTGAACGAAGAAGAAGAAGAAGAACTTTTTTACCTCGTACGACGAAAATGGATACGCAAAGGTGAGATAAAGAGCAATCTGTTTCTAAAGAATAAAAAAGGTTATAAATCATTATGAAACGTAAACAATACTAAATTTATTATTTTTTTTTAATGAAACATAACGACTATTATGGTCGAAAACTTCATTGACATCTTAGCCACTGAAAATTAATAATTTCCCGACAATGGCATTTCTCGGCGGTATCACGTGATCTTGGACTTGTGCTGCCATCTGACGAGTAGTCCGGAAGACGTGAATTTTTGTATACTATGCATAATATCGGAAGATTAACTTCTTATTATTTTCTTTGGTCACAGCAGGCAAAAGTTGGGATGATTCTAACTAGACCTTGACCGACTACCTTTCAACATCTTGTTCATTAACTTAGGCTCAAATTTTTCAACAAAAGTTCCACAGGACGTACCAATGCTTGTTTTTGCTTCCAACATTATCTGAATGGACTCAATTTTCAATTGCTACTGTACTTTTCCTCCGTTCACACCCACATAGCAGAGTACATCCCTGGGACGTCCCATTTAGATCCCATTAACGTCAGATTTCTCTAGCTCCCATAGCGATGTCCTAAGGACGTCCGTGGGATAACTCTGTGGGCAATACAAACAGTTCATCCCGTATGGAGGTCCCCCGGAAAGCCGTGCGGGATTACTTATTTTTCTATAAATTAAATCGACCTTACTATTATTATTATTTAATTAATTATAACTATACGAAGGATATGACATAGCAAATAATCAAAGTTCGAATGAAAAGTGCTTGGATGACTTTACGAAAGTGCTGTGTGTGTGTGTTGGGACGCGCTGTTCATCACTCTTTTGTTTTAAAACGCCAATTATATAGCCAGGTGGCGCAACTGTCATTCAAGATTTGTTTTGAATGTTGTGTTGTTCTTTGCCCTGCTCAAATTCAAGATAAGAAAAGATTTGATAGCTTAGAACTAATATAATTTAGTTACTACGTATAGTTTAGAGGTAAGCATATGTCAGTTCATATTGTTAAGTGCATAGATGTTTTAACGTAACTAGGATATTGTGTATTTATTAATTTCACGTAAATGAGCTCGTGAAGCTGAAACTGTCATTACCTTATGCCTTAAAGAACGTGCTTACCTCACATTAAATGAGGGGAAAGTAACATCAAGTTAAAGCGAGAAAATTTTGTTGTTTTAACATGCACGGAAAGGTCAAGATACCTGCCGTGCTCAGCATTCTTTGACGGCGTATGTACACGTTTGCTGAATTGCGTATTATAAAACAATCCAATCTGAATTTGCTTTCAGTTTAAGGCGGTTAGGTATCTTTAGCTCAGGACGAATGGACGATGATAGATCGATATTTCATTAAGTGATGGAAACTTAAGAGATTATGATCAGAAAGGAAACATGCACCTCCAAAGCAAGAATGTAGATAACTGGTCCACCCTCTGTGAGAAATTTTCTAATTTAGAAATATCTGACAATGTGATTATTACGAACCACCATACAATTCGCATTCGAAAGGTCGTGGGTGTGCGCCCACCGCCCGCCCATCCTACTGCATCATGAGGTTTTTCCAGGGGTTTCCCCTCAGTCACACCTGGCAAACGCCGGGATGGTACCTACAAACAGGCTTTAGATAACTACCTTGCAACACCTTCCGGGCTGAGCCTGAGATTCCTAAAGGCCTTAAATAAATTTAAGAAAAACTACGCACATTTCAAATATTTGCTTGGCATGTTTTGTTTGTCACGTTATGCAAATAGTAAATTTGTTTGCTAATCCATTAATGAAAAACCACCTAGGCCTAAATATTCTAACCTAACCTACAATCAGTAATGAATACCTACCCTTCCATGTGCGAGTTTTCGGGGTACAGATAGTGCAACTGGACTTCAGAATTGTGAAACGTCATTTGTTCGTTCATGAATCAAAACCTTACTCTGCAAATTAATGCACTACGCACACAAGTGAATTATAAAAGTGTTTTTCTATTTTCCACACTCTATTATTTACATGCATTGCATGACCGCAATATTTTCGTTACCTTTGTCTACGATTTATGACAAATCTTACCTTTGTCTACGATTTTTGCCACGAATATGAACTATTTATTTTACCTTTTCATGCACCCACTACAGCCAGTTAGGTAGTCTGTGACAGTATAGAGAAGTCAGGTTAGATTTTTTAATCATTACGTAGTCTTGCTGCTACCACAGGCTATTATAAATTGCTATTCCATTTACGCACCAATCAAATTCCACGACCGTGATATTTACGTTCACTTTGTTTCTGATTTATGGAACACTATTTTGTCCCGAATGTTATTTACGCACCCACTACAGGTTAGTGTATGCCTGAGAAAAGTCCGGTTGGATTATTTTTTGTCTTGTTAGGATGGGTTGAATTATGTTATGCCTACTTTCTAACTTCTTGTGCATAATTACTAATGAAATTGTGGTTTTTTTGGTTACCAACTTTTTTTTCTTGGTTAAGGATAATGTAATGCAACAATCTCCAACACGAAATGGCAGCACTATCTCCGTATATGTCTAATGCATTTTTATCGTTTCACGAAATTTCAATGCTGCTACTACAAAATCCAGTCTAGAGAGTTCTAGCTTTTAGGGAAGAAAAATCATAACCAATTCAAGAGTTCGATCATTGCCGATTTTTAATTTCCTTTTTTGTTCATTGTTGAGAGAGCTTTATTGTTATAGTGTTTGATATTCACAGCAACAAAGCGATTTCAACAATGAAGAAAAACGAAAATTAAAAATTCGCAATGTTGGAACTCTTGAATTGGTTATGAATTTTCTTCGCTGAAAGTCTGAACTTTCTAGGCTTCCATTTGTAAGAGTAGCATTGAAATTTCGTGTAGCGATAAAATATACATTAGACATATATGGAGATAGTGCTGCCACCCAAGAGCGCCCATATGGGGGGAGCAAGGGGGGGCGCTCGCCCCCCCTAGACGGAGAAAATTATACTATGCAAGACAGAAAACAAAAATAAAATGTTTATATGTGCTTTCTATATTTAATTTTATTTTTATATTTATTGTCAACACAACAATTGAAGTTACGTGCTCTGCTCTTAACTGTAGAACTTACTTATGCCACGGATAGTTCAGTTT
>JAGDQP010047421.1:0-15033 GCA_022664845.1 Lepisma saccharinum
CTCTATAAAATAAATACATGATATGAACTTGTGTTTGATTATCTTGGTGTCTGAGACAATAATCTTGTAATGTAGATAGCATTCATTTACTAGTATTATAATGAATTTCATTCTGTTTTTGTTTTTTCTAATCTCCTGCAAACATCAGTAGCAAGTAAGAATTTTTAATCAAAGCATGAAAAATTAACTTTTGTTCTTTAAACGAGTGTGGTGCCCCCTGCCTCTTTAATCCATCTTCATCCTGGATTTCAGGAAGTACGAGTTCGTGATACACGTCTTTTGTTAAACAAAAAAAAATTCCATCGTGTTCCGCGTTTCCATCTTCCCCTCCCTTCCCTTATATACTTATGTATGTATACCATGGATTATGTATTTGCTCAATGTGTAAACGTTATATAAGCAATGGTGTTAGCACCTATGATCATTCAATATGTGGTATAAGTACGCTTATACGGCACAATTATTTGTTACTATATATTTTAGTCACATAAATTATTCTAGCTTCCACAACCATTTGTTGGTCTATTACATACTAATTTGAAAACAGATATTCAGATATGGATTTCAAATCAGAACGTCGAAATTACAATTTAGAGCAAATGTGACTCCAGGTGGCCAAATCTAATGATTGGTGGCCGTGGAGCGCTAATTTTGCATACTTTTTAAGTACTGCTCCTGGCTGTTACTTTAACCATCACTATCCCCAGAAGAATGATCTCTGAGGGACGTAATCCCTCAGATGTGACAAGCTTAGGCCAAAGTTTCTGGTTAAGTCCAATAAATAAAATAAAAAAATATATTTGACTGTTAGTATTTACCTGAGTCACCACCGCAAACGAGGAAGAACTAGATTCACTCGAGAGTTATTTCTCTTTCTCAACTAATTCAATCCGGTACAAATTATCACGTAAACACTGAAACAGAAAATGAATTTGTTGTTTCGTTTCAGCCTTTTTATATGTGAGGAAGAACTACGTAATGTCGAACGGACCCTCTACAACTGCAATACATGCGGAAGGCTGTAAGCCTTGTGATTTACGAAAGCTGTGCGGTCAAGGTGCTGTTAAAGGTTTTAAGGCCTCGCGACATAATCTAATAACGAAAGGTTTCTTCTGTCTCTTTTTTTCCTATTCTAATAAAAACAAAAACGGTTGGAGACAAGACTCGTGTTTCGCGATGACGTTGATAGAACTGACCTTGTAAGAAATTCCAGTTTGGTACATCATATACAGAATGTTTCTGTTGCAAAATAAATTCTTTTAAAGTAGACATCTAATAAATAAATAAATGTCGCCTGCAGAAGAATACTCCTCAATTGAAATTTATGTATGGCCTTTAGGCATCTAAGGCTCAGGTCGGGGTAGGGGAGTGGAAAGGATTCGTGAAGATTTCGTCCAGGGCCTATGTTGAAGGTGCCATACCGGCATTTGAATGGTGTGACTGAGGAAAAACCCTGGAAACTAGACCCCTCAAATAAAGTGGTTATCATGGAAGTTTATCAGCCCTAGTTATATCCAATCTAGTATTTTTCAGAAGAACTAAAAATATTTTGAAAACTTCTTACCTAGAAATGAATGTTTGCATTAGTACTTAAAAGGACAAGCAAGGTTTTCACCCTCATCATAGCGTAATCTGATAATGATGGGTGTTCTGCAGGTCTATGATCCGAAGGTCCCAGGACAAGGTGAAGTGATTGTGGTTTGCCATCGCCTTCCATGGGATGAACATGATGCCCTAAGGAGGTATCATTCCGTCATTTGTCTGGTGTGCCTGAGAAAACACCTTGGAGAAACCTCGAAGAATAAATTGTTTGCCGCTGGAATCGAAACTCTCGAATGCGAAATTAACACCTGACACTCACAAGAAAATGAAGCACATAATGAAGAATAAATGGATACAACTAATTTTACTTTAACGGACCTGCCGCTATTTGCAGCATACATTGTTGGTAGAGCCTGGTTCGACCAATCCTCAAAGGGTCTATGTCATTGTGCGGGAGAGGGACAAACACTTCAAAATCATAATAGATACATCAATTATGTCTGTCTATCTATCTATCCATAACGATATCCGAAACTGAAAAGCTGATCCTTTCATGGAGGTGATGAAACGACATAACGACACTAAAGAACAAGGGGGTTTTCCCTTCTAAATTTACAGGGATACCAACTTATAAAATTGTTATCCTCGAATGTGTGTTACAACCAATTTGTAATAGCACAGAGAATTCACTTCCATGCTTAAAAATGTACGCATTTCCTACTGACTTCAAAAACTTTCCTTCCTCACAGCTAGATGTCTCCGACTTCAATAACTTATTTTCTTATAGATCCTGGTAAACAAATTCTGCGATTGGTTCAACATTTTCTGTTGGCTGAAGTATGACAGTACGAACCAATCGTAAAGCTAAATTTATCTGAATGTTGAAGGAAATATCACTTCAGACATCTATTGTCAACGTAAGAAACTTCTTCGAACCCAGAAGGAAACGCGTAGATATTTGTGAATGCAGACTACACCTCTGTATGGTTGCCTGTGGCCATACTGCTATTTCGGTTACAAGAAAGTTGCAGAGTTAATTTGTTTCGAAACAGATGGAGACACTTTCTTTTCAAAAAATCTCTTTCGAGAGGAAGATCGATTTGATTTCTAAAGTAAGAAAACTATTTTCAAGAAACGAAAATATAAAGGAACAAACCATTATCTAATTTGACATGACGGCCATGAAAAACTGACGCTGAAAATAAATAATATCTTAAATTGATGTTGTTGGAGTTGGACTATACAGGCTGCTAATGATAACGATGAAAGCCCACGAGTGCCACAAACACTGTGTTAGCGTTCTTTTCTTTTAGAAAAAAAAAAGAAAGAAAAAGCCAAATTAACTCTGTAGTAATGATGTTCAGTTATTATTATTTATTTCTAGAAAAGAGTTTCGAGTCCCATCTGTGGACCGACAAGTAAATCACTGACACAAATGCTACATTCTTTTTTTTCTACAGGAAACGTTAAAGCCTTATTTACTTGGTGTTGTCAACATAGATATATTCTTTAATTATGGAAAGCATATAAAATAAAATGAACGCACAACATAAAACTATGCAATAAAATAAAAAAGAGAAAGAAACAAACTAAAAACAGCCTTCAATAGCATAGGAATAAATAACATTCAGCGATGATCATTTACAGTGATCATTATGACCCGAAATTTAGGGTTATATCTAGGTGTCTCAAGAAAATATTTAAATATCCCAAATTTCATTAAAAAAACGATGATTTTACATTTGATTTACTGTAGTTTTCCTGAGCGTTTCTCATTAATAAACAATAACTGAATAAGTAATAATAGTTTAGTTATAATAACTTAAATATTAAATAACTGTATTTTAGAAAATATATTATATATAGGGCCTAAGTTATAACAACTGAAAATCAAGCAGTGTTGTCAGGTTTCCTTCGCAATATTTCCCTCAAAATGCTGAAAATTTTTCCCGATATTTGTAAAAAAAAATCCCGCATTCTAAGTTTTCTTTAAAAATTATAGGATTTTTTTTTCTTTAAATGTGCCGAAAAGATTCAACAAAATTTCCCGATTTAATGTTTCCTCTTTCACCTTTTTTTGGCCCAGATTTTCCCGTTTTCCGAGAAATTTCCCTCCCCCTGACAACACACCAAGAAGGTAGAAAATTTTAAAGTCCTAAAGCTTATTTTACAATTTTTGACAAAACGCAACTTTTAAGCTAAATTTACGACCTGAATAAAAAAAAACTTTTCTTGGGTTGACCCTCAAATCACGCGTAAAGGAGTGGTTGGGGTAACGTTAGAACCTGGTAAAACCTGTCCGAATTTAAAATATGATTACCATTGGTCTAGTGGTTAGCGTTCCAGACTACGGATTGAGAGGTCCCAAGGCGTGTAATATAAAATATTATTCATAAGTCTGCGACGATAACGGAAGGACCTACAGAGAATTTTATGAGTCAACAATTTCATTCAAAACTAGGATTGCGAAAGGTTAGACATCTTTGACTTAGGTCGTTATAGGAAACAGTCGGGTCGGGTAAGGTAACAGTAAAGCTACCATCCTGGCAATAGTCTGATGTGACAGAGGGAAAAATCTGTCAGGATGGCCGGCCACTGGCTTGAACTCAGCATTTTACGAATAACTCAATGCTCTAAAAACTAAATTGCGGTAGACTGGCTTATTATTCTAAAGTTTTAAGGACTTTCCCCTAGTGTTTCAGGCCCTTTTCCTCCAATCAGAATAATATTTTTTATTAGGTTGTTTACCCTCTTGGCTCAAATCTGTACAGGGTTTCTTCTGGGTTAGAATATTATTTGAATCTTAATCGAGGATTATCTCTCAAAATTACCCGTATGCCCACATTAATGTAACGTTTTATTCTCCTTAGCATTTTTTTGCCAATAAAGTAAGGCATTTTAATACATTTATCATCCGTTCATACTCTCTGATGTAGAAACAAATAAAGGCACACGTAAAACAGTATTCACGGATTATTCGATCCTAAATATACGAGGTTTATGCTTTTATTTTAAAAAATATTACTCCTGTAATTTGAACGATATTTCAAAGAAGTAACATTCAATATAAGTCTAATTAATGGATGTATCGAAATGGGCCGAGTGGCTTCACCTACGTGGGACAAGATAGTACGTAAATATAGCTTATTCTGTTTCCCATACAGCAGATTAAATGTTTAAAACTCATAGAAATTATTTGTAGTTTAAGGTTAGATTAATTCAGTGAAGATAATTTTTATTCTGTTTAGTGATAGTTTCAGTAAACCTTAAGCAAACTTTATTTTCTATGGGACATTCCAATAACTTCTGACTTTGGCCCGTCACGACTTGGTCTGTACACCTAGTTAAAATCCTCAAACATCAAAGTCTCAAACCGATTGTGATGATTATTTCCATCATCTTAAAATAAGTCTTCTCAAGAGTTAATGCTTTTAATGTCTCTATTGCAGTAAATCTATGTCTCTTTCATCTGACAACAAGGTCTTTGTTACAGAAAAAGCACGCTTAAATAGCTACATTATATCCTGGAAGTGCCATTCAAAAACTAATTAAGTCTTTAATGTTCTCAGCAGTTAATGTTTCTCTTTGTAAAATAGTAAATATTTCACACCAGTTTGCAGCTCAACATTTGCAATTCGCTTTTACTTTTTTCTTGCACACATGAGAACTCTTTAATTAATCAATCCTTATCATTTTTAATGTTATATGGGCTGACTGGCTGGACTGAAGGTTAGTGTTAAGCAACGGTAGATGACAGCACCGCCTCCGTATGTCTGTAAGGGCAGATTTGACACTATAGTAATCGTAATTACTGGATCGTTTGGTACCATCACTCTTCCAATGCTTAACATCGGACATTTTTTACAAAAAGATATCGAAAAAAACGGGAAATTTAACGAGAAAACGGTACTGTCCTGAGGAAAAAACCCAGGGCGAATTAAACCTTATGCAAATACTATTATTTTTCCACACACGAAATTAAAATTATTGTTTTAAATGATAGGATATTATGAAAATTGCAAGTGTAAAGATAAAGAAGCCACCAGAGCCATCTACAAGACGGATAGAGAACTAAGTGAAACGAAAGGAAGGAGCGAGAAACAGAAAACGACCTACACATAGAAAGAACTGAAAAGAAATAAAAACGCGGTAAAAAGAAGAAGAAGAAAAAAAAAGCTGAAAGAAGGCAAGAGGAGAATTCCATGTTTCGACTTTCATCCGCTACTGTTTTTTGGCAGCACCTGGCAGTGGTTGTTGGCACTAAAAACCCTTCCTGGAGAAGAGGGTCCGTTCAAAGTCTGGAAAAACCGGCAATGTCTGGATCAATACGTTGCATCACACAGCGGCCCCTGACGTCACTGTATTCAAGAGCGCAAAAGAGTAAATAAGATAAAAAGAAGAGAGAGAGAGGCGCGCAAAAAACAAGAGAAAGAGATCAAAGGGGAGAAAAAGAAAGAAATCTGGGTAGGCATAGAGGCGTTAAGAATATGATGAAAAGAAGTTTGGAAAAGAAGAAGAAAACGAAGAAAATGTAGAGCAATGATAGGAGACATAAAAAGGGGTGACAGATTTTTACATCCAACAGAATCAATAAGATTAAGATGCTAAGAGATAGAAGCAGGAAAAAAAAGACAAAGATTTAAAAATAAATCTTGGAGATAGAAAAAAGACAATCGCTGGTGTCTGACGTGTTAAAACATTGTAGAGACTATATCTATTAATATGGAACACAGGGTTAGAGACTAGAGACTATCTTTATAGATAAAGAATTTTCTATTTTGTGATAAAATACTGTGACAGTATGCGTGGTACCATGTGATGCATTGAATACATTGGAGCAACTTACAGTGATTTAATTATTATTAAATATTCTTATGTAGTAGTACGCGACAATACAAATGCTAATATGTAGCGTACTGGCAATGTCATACCGTGCAAGGAGCACTACAGACAAGATATACTACTAACATATGTAGACCTACACTCGGTTTCAATAAAATTGACCGTACGAAAATTTTGGGGTGCAAAAACTTACAAAGTGTGACAACACTGTAAAATATTAGGTAAGTGGAACGTGATTTTTTTTTTTTTTAATGTTCATAAAATGCTGCCTTGATAAAACCGTACTGTGTACGTTTTTCAACGTAGATAGTCAAGTTATACCATTCAAAAGGCAAGTGTCTTCGTTGACTAAGTGGTAACGCTTGCTGCTTTGTAATTTATGAATCTTGGGTTCGATACCCGGTGGGGGCACAAGTTTTTATGAGCCCACTTTGAACTGTAGATTACGTCCTTAGGGCCTCATCTTCATCCGATTGAAGACAATGGAAAAACAGGACCGGTTTGCCTTGCCCCCATCATTACCTCCGGACATAACCCCCCATCATTGCCAAAAAATATCTCTAGTTTGTAAAGTTAGTTTCTCTGATTATTATGCATTTTGTTAAAATAACCGAATTCTAAATTTTGTGATACTTTTTCTCTTATTTTAAGAATTTTTCTACTTTACGTACAATTTCTATACCTATCGTGTTAAAGCAACTTTTTTTCCTTCAATTAAAGTATAGGTGGCCCCACGAGGTATATAGTATTCAATTACAACGACATCTTCCCACTAAATTTTGGACTTTTTTTTTGCTTTGATAGAGCTAAGAGTGAAAATTCTTGTCATCCTTTGCATACTAAATAGTATATTTCATGCGTATCGTAGTAATATTTTCATATTTTGGTATATTTTATTTTGGATATATATTTGAAGAAAAAACTGTTATAATGCGCTTCCATACAAATCTGAATTTTGGTGATTTTGCGGCAGTAACAAGTGACATTTTGCATAGTACTTTTACACAGAAATTGCATTCTTGCAAGCCCTTCTCTTTTTGTAATGGTATATATTTTTAAGTACACTCTGATTGACAGAAAATGGCAGCATGGATTTTTTTCAAGGTCCAAAAAGTTTCACATTCTGGCAACGCCGTGCTGGTACACGTAGCAAGCACAACATCCCTTATTTGAAACTTATTTTGAGAGTAGGCGCTGTAGTGTCACAGTATGTAGCTTACGGGACTTAAAAACTGTACCGATCGAACATTTTTCGATGAATCTCCGTGTACTTATTACATATTTAAAGACCTAGGTGTTGCTTTGCAATATTCATTACTACACTTAACACATCTAATTTGTTCATGAGATTTGCTCCTTGTGGACAGCTTATTGTCCAGAGCTAAACACTAGCTTAGCGAATGCAACATTCATTCTATTTCAGACTGAAATTCGTGACAAATCAGTTCTCGCAGTTGAGTTTGTACAGTCAAATGCTTCATAACTACCTACATGTATTTTGAAAATTCTTGAAGCAGTATTGTAGAAGGTTTGAAGTAAAAAAAATGTTATCTCCTCTTTACGAAATTTACACATTTTTGCTTTTACAATAATTCTGTTATTTATGGTCTTAATTATGTTATTTCTGGATCAACATAGGGTAGGGGAAGGTAGCGTCCTGGGCTTTGCTTAAGACACCATTCGCCTGGTGAAACTGTGGCGAAACTCTGGAAAATCTCAGTCAGGATGGCGCAGGGTGTTTGAACCCGCGTGCCTATCCATTGTTGATTCGAAAGTTCACAACTTACCACCTGTACTACGGGGGTTTATGTACGCCACTGGATCACTCTGCACCAAAGTTTACTGAGACCTTGAAGGTGGCCTAGTAGCAGTCACTTTATCTTATGTATATATCCTAAGTCTCTATGCAATGCCGCACAACGTTTGTGTGTTTTGGGTTGCATATAAAACAGCATTTGACGGCCATGCTACCCTCATCCTGGGGTGTCCACCACACCACCTTACACTTCAATAAAACCGTATGTGGTATCTACGAACACATGCAACAGCCCTGTATTTTTCTTATTTTCCCCATACTGCCTCTGGTTCGATTTTCATAGTTCTCCGCTTTCACTCGAACTTCCACCTTTTAGAAAATATTTCTGGAAAGCAACGGAACGATACGATTTGCTTTAATTAAGCATTTAAACGTTACATTTGGCTGTAACATCTTCAAAATCACTACAACTATTTCAAATGGCATGAAAATTAAAAAAAAAAGATGTCTAAAATAAAAATTGAGAAATTCCTGTACCTTCAGTCCTCAATATCTGTATTCTGCTACAGAGATTCTTTTTTTTTTAAATTCATTTCATTAGAAAAAGTAGTAAAAGTACTTTAAAAAGGGAGAAAACAGTGGAAATTTTCGTATTACAGTCAGGATAGTACATAATTTAAAATATCGTCTTATTACTGCTCTTGTAAATTACTTCCATGTTAATATTCATGATCCAGATCGAAAATACTGTAGACGTATGTCCATTAGTATAATTATACTGTGATTATGTGCATCTGGATGATCCATTATGCGTTATTGGTTTCCGAAAGCAAATTCTAAGACGGTCATTCTGAAGTTCGCATTACAAATCATTACATTTACTAGATTCAGTAATTTAAAACAAATAACATCTTTTCCAATTATTTCGATTAAATATAACCGGATAATTTGAATAATACATATTCCATGTACCAGATTAAGCATTTGCTGGATTATTTGGACGCAAATTATCCATAATTTAAAATTACGGATGCCAAAGCAATTCCAATTATCAAGGAATAATCCGTATAAATAGCAACATAATTTTGGCATCAGGACATTGGATATTCTGATAATGCGAGTGACAATTAATCTGAGTAGTGCATTATCTGGAGTGAAGAATATATGGGTAAATCAGAAGATGTCTTACAAGACAATTTGAACGCCAGATATTTGAACTTTGTAGATTACAGATATGCACAAGTTTTCGGATATTTCTGATATAAATAACACAGATAATATTTTCCTAAACTTTCCAGATGTCTGTCATACCTGTCACCCAAATTATATAAACGGCTATCTATTTTCAGATTTCGTTTTTGTATTAGCCTTTCGACTTATTCGAACGCAGACTAATTGGAATTTTCATAATGGTACTATCAGAATTCGCTGAATATTTTTTTTTTTATTTCTTGATTCACACTATCGTTCAAGTGCAGGAGAAGATGATCGTTACTAGGTGCAACATCAATAGTATAAGAAGGAAGTAAAAAAATATCACATCCGAACCTCTGAGTGGTCAGAAAAGTGTGGTCGCGCGTTATCAGGAGAAAGAACAATTCCTACCGTATGAATTTTCCGTCACCATCCTGAATGGCACGAAGGAAATCGTAATTACTGTCCTTAATTAACAACTCGCGGGATTATTTCTCCTGGCAGCCATCAATACTCACAAAGGTAAAGAAAACAAGAAAACTAGTGAAAGTATGGTCACCAGACTTGTCTATTATAAACATTCCGGCGCGATGAGTCAATGATAATCGTATGGTAGTGCCGGAATGGCACTCTTTGCCAAATTCTAAAGAAGCTATTTAACTACACCTCTTGAGAACACCGTACCAAGACCCAAGTTAGGCAATTACAGCCGGGAATCTCTTGTCGCATTGAAACACGAATGATAATGAAAGACCAATCTGGAAAAATAACGCACGAAGATAAAAAAAAAAGAGAGATAAAAAGAAGTTGTAGTATGATCGAAAGAAAAGCACGACAAACGGAAGAGGAACAAACATAGATTAGAGGCAAACTTTAAGCTTTGCAATGTATTAAAGAAATAAGAATCAACATGTCCACAGTGAAACGAATCAGAATGCTTTTAAATCAGTGGGTAGTTAAAAGGAACTTAATAAACTGCTGTATACAAAGTGTTTGAATATAGAGCTATCCGGAAAATAACTTTTGTTTTCATGCAGAGTGATAAGTATTAAGATATTCCATGTCAGATCAATCAGCTTCTTGACCTCACCAGTTCTTATTTTGATGAAAGTTGATATGAAGGACACATATGTCAAAGTAAGTAATTCTGCCAATTTTCAGATTTTTATTTTGAAAATTCTTCTCAGCTCATAGAAATCAAACTTTCTGAAAACAAAATGGCACACTCACGTACATAAAAATAGCTGTAACTTTTTTTCTAATTGTAGTAGAGTGGAAATTCAAACATCGTTGGAGAGTGAAAGAATAAAGCTTTCTATTGATACCCTACATGACCTTCTGACGACATATTACAGTTTCAAGGTCATTCACTGTGACCTTTGACCTTGAATATCTAAAAAAAACATGCCATCCTACACTGCCTTGCCGTTGCGGTGCCAGCCTAATATTTGGTTCATGGATAGAAGAATGATATGGCAATAAAATATTTTTTTATATAATTTTCTGAGATACCATGTTTTTAGATATTCAAGGTCAAAGGTAATCTGTCGTCAGAAGGTTATGTAGGGTATCAATAGAAAGCTTTCTTCTTTCACTCTCCAACGATGTTTGAAATTCCAGTCTAGTACAATTAGGGAAAAAGTTGCAGCTATTTTTATGTAAATGTGAGTGTCTAAGTTTTTTTTTCTTTTTTTTTTAATTTTGATTTTTATGACTTCTATATCTTGGAGAATTTTCAAAATAAAAATCTGAAAATTGGCAGAATTACTTACTTTGACATATGTGTCCTTCATATCAACTTTCATCAAAATCAGAACTGGTGAGGTCATTTTTTTATTATTATTATTATTGATCTAACATGGAAAGTCCCTATTGCGAGTAACCGCGCAACTTTAGGCAACAGTGTAGTTCAAAACGTACGCAGCAACTGAGAACCCCGCCAGGCTGTGAGATGTGCTCTGTAGTAAGGGTCCTCTTAGCCAAAAGTTATGTAACTGTTGAAATCCATCGCCAACTTTGCAAAGCTTATGGAAATAACGTCATAAGCGACTTTGAGACAATGGTGCTGCAGGTTCAACAATGGATGACCATGAAGAGTAAAGAAGCTGTCGGTCGACTGTGGTGAAAGATGAACTGGTTCAAGAAAAACTCACAAAAGGGTTCGAGAGAAACGCCGATTCACACTTCTGGTAAGTTTCCGCAGATTTCTTGCACAGTTCTTCAAGATCACCGAAACATTAGACTACCAGAAGTTCATTGGAATTTTAGCTGGCGGGATTCTTAACTGAATTCAACTCCTTCACAATATTAAGAAAGATAAATCGTATGTTTAGATAAAAAGGAAAGCGTAAAATCGGGATGAATGGAGAGGACTCAGCTTGCCTTGAAGGACTTACCGCTATCGGAAGAACGATAATGGTGATTCACGCATTTTGTAAGGAAAACACGACATTTACTTAGCCACTCCGGGATCCATACTGACTCACGGTTACACTGTTCCTAAACATGACCCACAAAACTTCACGTTCCATATAAAATTGGAAGTCTGTTTCCGGATAGCTCTGGCCATATTAAGTTATGGTTAAGATAAATATATCTGATTAGTTAGAAAACGCCGTAATCTTTTTTACTTACCTTGTTTGAGCGAAGTGTTACTTTCCCCCCGCAGCGCGCGCAACATCGTATACTACAATAATTGCAGAGGTGCCCTACACCATCTGCGAATTTGGTCTTGAGGCAGATGTGACACGTTGCATCCAGTTCGATCCCTTCTTTCTTTTTCTGTTCGCTGCGCTGCCGGATTGTGTCCTCCAACACTTTCACCTCGTCCTGTTTCTTCCTGCAATGAACAACACAAAGAGATACAAATATTAGACTTTCTGATAAATTAACATTTATTATAACGTTGATCGTCTAAGAGAACTTAATGTAACATAAAATAAACAACAAGATCAATGAATCCAAATTTGAGGTCACCATCTTTCTACCTACTCTCCTTTAAGCACCAGCGTATGTAAGAGAACTGGGTGCATTTATTACAAAAATACCAAAAGAGCTTTCGTTTAGGCTAGCCTGTGTTACCATCAGACAGATAGACTGGCAAAGTGATATTAAGTGAGGAGCAAATTTTAGTTGGGGCAACCCAAATAACAGTTAATGACGGTGTAGTGAATTCAAGAATTATGGTTTCAACAAAAAAAAATCGTTTTTTGCTAGTTTATTTATCTCCAACTTCCAAGTTTCTTTTTAATATACAAAATATCGATCATCTTTCTTGAAGTTTGTACTATGATAAAAGTAGGTACTTTTCTCTAATTTGTTGAGCTGTATTAATATTTTACGCTGGTTTTCAAGAATATATCTAGTAAATATTATTACCAAGAGACCATTATCGCTATGATTATAACTGAAATTTAGGAAATGTGGTGTATAAAGTTTGTTCATGAAGGTACTTCATGTTTCTTTTTTTTTTTAAAAAAAAATGGGAGAAATAAAACTTGATGCCATGTGAATTACGACAAGGCGGAATGCAGTAAATTTTTATTCTTAAAGGCTTTATATATTAAAGTGTAAACTATTGTGTATTTTTAAGAATATTTATCAAGGGAAAACTTTAGCTTGTCCTCATGGACAGATAGAATTTAAGAAACAAAGTAAGAAAACTGTCTACCAACAACAATTCTGATGAAGAACTAGAATTCTAGGTTAAACGTTTATCAGGAAGACAGGAGATTGACTGGAAAGCGAAGCGTGTATACAAGTAGGGGTAGTTGCTTGGGTTTCATCGAGTAGACAGCAAGTTCACTTAATTACATTCTTGTGTGTGCATACGTTGACGAGGACTGTCATAAATCCGCAACAATCTACGATCGCTCTTCTGCCTATCTTAGTCAATAGTCCAAAATCCTTAAAAAGTCATATGAAATTGAGTGGAGGAGAAACAATATATCATCTTGTTGAGTTTTAATAATACGTAAAGATAAGTACAGACTACTGGTGAGTCCACACTAGCCCATTTTTGTGCATGCACAGTTAATGTGTTGGTTGATGTATTGACGAAGTTTATGAACTTGTTGATGATTATGCACAAAATTCGGTGTTGATAAACCTCAAAGTGGTCAACATGTGCATATATTTTCCCCTAAGCTCATTGAAGCAATAGCATACAAATAATGTAGTGTATAGTGTTTAGAAATTACAGATACAAAGGAAAATTAGATTTTAGAAGATAGTACCCACAAATCTCATAAGTAATATTCTAAATATTTAAAAATGTCTTAAAGCAACATTTTCAATTCATGAAAGTATAAAATCATTTTTTCTAGAATATATAAGGGAGATATAGTTGGGACAATAGTTCTGTGACGGTGAGGTTTGGATGCGCTGTCGTTCACTCACAAGCTAGTGAGCCTAAGCTGACAGTCATGCGCAGTACGGTATCGAAAGTGTCAGTCTTGCGGGAAGTTCCGAATGTCTCACCTCACCGTGTGGTGTATTAGAGAGAATACTGGTTATCAAGCATTTCACTTCCTTGCTCACGCTGCATGTCTCCAATTCGCAGCTGAGTCGTTAAGTCATGTGATACTTCTTTGTTTTCTTTCCACTGTTTTCACAAGCTAATCTCTCTCCGCTGCGTGTACACTCAAGATAAGCGACACACAATTGTCACTATTATATAAAAGGGTATTATAGCAAATATAAGGAATATGTTTTTTTAAATCTTCATGAAATGTTTAAAAGTTTAGTTTGGATTGGTAGTGACGCGTATATATTCTCTTTGTCTTATTTCTGTCTCTTAAACTTATGAATATCAAAGAAAAGATAGGCGTGTCGCGGTCTTGAAACAATCCTCGTCAACACATCCACGTACTAAAACGTGACCTAGTGAGGACTCGCCATACAACTCCACATTGTATTGTGCATTACACGACTTCAGAACATTATAAACTTCCACATTGTTTTAATTTGAAGTAAGTTATAAATTTACCTTCACCAATGTTCAGCTACAGTCTTACGCCCCATTGCAAAGGCGTAGATGTAGGCTTGACGATGGTTTTAGGCTAAACTGGTGCATTCCAAATTGATGATTAAACCTAAGTGTAATCTCCTTAGTACGTACGTATATACTCGCTTTGTGTGATGCTATTTATTTCATTAATGACGTGATTTATTTAATTATTTATTTCATTGAAGTGACAGACAATTAAAGAACTATTGCATTTTATCAGGCTCTAGTTCAAATAAAAGCGCACGTAAAGTACATGCATATAAACAAAGAATCCTGAAATCCAAATGGTTCACGAGAGATTGTCTAGTAAACAGAGTGAAGCACGTGCTGTTGACTGGTGGATTTTACCCGAACTTCGTAACTTATTCCATGGAGGTGACAACAGAACGTGGAGACGAAACAGTGAATTTTAGTATTACCATAATAAAAAATAATTCAATCATATTTTTCCTAAGTAATTAAGAATTTTTAATTTTCTTTTTCATTAAAGAAAAATAAATATGTGGTTTAATCATTATTAGATTCTTTTCACTTGTTCAAACCATGGTTGGAGACATTCCATGGAGGTGACATTTGTAGTACTTTATAGTCACTTAAATAAATATAAATTAATTTTAAAAAACAGTTTAGGAGCAAAAGCCTTTTATGCCGATCTATATGTATACAATCGATTTTTAAAATTTGATCCACA
>JAGDQP010047422.1:0-15033 GCA_022664845.1 Lepisma saccharinum
GATACCACCAAACACAAAGCATTGTCTTCCGTCCACAGCGATTTGGTCTTGCAGTCGATGTCGCCGGTTCTCCTGGAGTTACCCATGATCTTTTACGCTTAGGATTCTCGAAATAGATCTACTTTCCGTCACCAGTCACAATTCGATGGAGAAATGATTTCCGTTTGTACCTGGCGAGCAGAATTTCGCAAGTGGTTTTTCGGTTTTCCTGCTGTCGTTCAGTCAATGCACGTGAAACCCATTTTCCCACCTTCTGAATCTTGCCCATGGCTTTTCAACGTATGGAAACTGCTTCTCGTGTCACAATTAATTGATCCGCGATTTGTTGTTGCGTTTGAGCGTCATCCTCATCCAACAAAGCATGCAATTCGTTGTCTGCAATCTTTTTCAGTGGTCTTAAACGTTCTTCGATTCTCACGTCAAAATTGCCACTTTTAAATTTTGTAAAACACTCATAGCACTGTGACTTACCAAGAGCATGATCACCGTAAGCTTCGACAAGCATGCGATGCGATTCGGCAGTAGTTTTCTTCAAATGGTAACAAAAAATCAATGCTGTCCGCACATCGTAGTTTGTAGGTACAAACTGCACCATGTTCAACGTTATTAAACACTACACTATGACATGAAACTTGTCTTTTTGTGAGTTGCAAATCGTTATCAGCAGTCAAAACATGCAAGTGGCGCCAAGGACGCAGTTTTACGGTAACCACAGTGACAGCTAACGCCGTCTATGCACAAATTCCGGTTTCATATTTACACACCTGGTAGAACATAATCTTTGTTTCACCCCCCTCCGAGGTACATGGAAATCTTAGCCGTCACGATTTCATTACTCTTACAACATCTGGTGAATCGTACAGAGCGTGGAGCCCTTCATTATGCAGTCTCCTCCATTCTCCAGTCTCTCGTCCCGTTTTGGCCCATATATTTTTCTTATTTTCAAACACATGTAATTTACGTTCATCTGCTAGGGTCGTACTTCAACTTTCGCAACCGTAACGTATTACTGGCAGAATAATCATTCTGTTTATTTTCAATTTCAATTTTCATGATATTAAACGCGAGGTTAGGAGTTTCTGGAATGAACAGAAAAATGCGTTGTCCGATGCTAAGCGACTCTTTATGTCTTCTGTAACCTTGTTTTTGCTTGTAACATATGCTCCCAAGTATTTACATTCGTTTACTTTCTCTATGATCTCATTCCCAATTGTTTCTATTTACTTCATTCCATGTGTTTCGACTTGTTATCATGTGTTTTGTTTTCTCTACGTCTACCTGAAGACCTATTTCATCGCTTACATCGGTGTTGTTCTGTAGTGCATCTGTATCGTCCCCTATTAAATCTACATCATCCGTGTACACGAACAGTTGATTCAAGCCATTCCATATTCGTCCTTTTGGTCATCCTTTATTTTTAAAATCGCATATTCTAACGCGAAGTTAAACAATAGTGGTGATAGGGCATCACCTTGTTTCAATTCGTTGCGAATCTCGAAACTATCTCACATATTACTACCTATCCGTACTCTGCTTGGAAAGTGTCTTAGCCACATCCTCATTAGTTGAACAAGTTTTTTTTTGTTAATTCCAAATTGTACCAGGATACTGTATAACTTTTCCCTTTTGATAGAATCATATGCTTTCTTAAAATCAATGAGTAGCTGGTGAACAGTCTCATTTTGTATTTCCATTTCTTCTCCAAGATTTGTCTCAGGGTGAAAACCTGGCCCAACGTGGATCTATTTCTTCTAAATCCACATTGGTGATCTCTAATTATCTCATTTACGTATACACTTAAGCATTCAAACAGAATATGACTTATTACTCTGTACAAGTTGGAAGTAACAAGATTCCTCTGTAATTATTACTGTCCGATTTAGCGCCTTTTTTAAAAAAAAATCGAAACTATTACTGAGGTTTACCATCTCTTTGGGAGTTCCTCCTTTCTCCATATAGCACTCGATGTAGTTCTTTGATTAGTGTCCTCCTCCTGCTTTAATTAATTCGGCTGGTATATTGTCTATTCCTGGTGATTTGAACTTTTTTAAGTTTCTTTATAGACATTTCGACCTCGGTCTCGCTAGGTTCGGGTATCCACCGTTCTGAAGTATAGATTTCAAATTCCTGTATTTGTTTCCTGTTGTGTATGGGGAAGATTGAGAAGTTTGTAGAAATAATTTTTCCACACATCGATAATATTAGTCAGATCCGACTGAAGATCTAGACGTTCATTTCTAATCATTCCTAACCTCGGCTGGTAACTTTTACTTGGCGAATTTACCCCTTTGTATAGATCTCGTATGTTACTTGTCTTGCAGTTTTCCTCTATCTCCTGAATCTTTTACGTTAGATATTCTCGCTTTTTATTTCTAAACCCGCGTGTTGTGTTGCGTTTCGCGTTAGTGTAGTGGTTGGTATTTGGTTCGATTTACTACTTAGCCATGAAGCTTCAGGCATACTTCAACAAACCAATGTTGGTTTTTCTGCTGTTTTTTCTTACCTGAATGTTCCTGCGCTGCGCCCTTCACTGTATCACCAATTGCCTCCCACATCTTACTTACATCAATTTCACTATTAATTTCATCTTCATTACTACTCGAGTCGGCTAAAATTTTGAACCTATTTGAGATTTCCAGTTGGTAATCTGCTCTTATGCTCGGATTATCTAATTATTTAACTTCGAATTTCAGTTGTTTTGATCCTCTGCTTTCTCTGTTCACGATACATAACTTTTCCCTCTCTTTTTTGATCACTAGCTGATGGTCAGTATCACCTTCTGCTCCTCTGTAAGACGTCCACTGAGTTGGTGTGTCTTCGTATATCTACTAATATATGATTGATCTGGTTGAGAGTTTTGCCATCCGGAGATACCCATGCGTATTTGTGTATATCTTTGTGTTCAAAGTAAGTGCTCTTTAGCAGTAGGTTTTTCGAAATCGCGAAAGTTATTTACTTCTTTCTCTAAGTAAAATAAATATCTAGAAACAATCGATATCTGACTTAAATCTTTGTGAGTCTCATGTTACTGTAAGAAAATGAAATGTAACTTTACGTGGACAGATACAGAGTTATACACTATCTATATGATTCACAGAGTGTAACGTTGCCTACATAAGTATATATAATCCTTTTATACCGAGATTAAAAGGTACGTTACAATAGTCATCCGTTTTCTAAATGTTCCCAGAACGTTAGAGTAAACAATATTGTATGAGAATATTGCTGAATGTGTTGGTGAGCATGATGATCGAAATATGTATGAACTTCAGTAGTATGTACCATATTGTGAATAAAGATATGCTGTAATAAAATTATTAAACTTAATTTTGTGTGGTGAGTGTTAAGTGATGCAGTAGTGGAATATGGAATATTATTGTTTACATATCCTACATATTTCATCAATGAAATATAAAGAAATATAATGGGTTCCAAGCCTTACGTAAATTTCCCAGGTCACTATATAATTTCGGACTTTTAGAATTACGGAGCAGCTTCCAAAACGGCCGTAAGAATTTGTTGCTGGTGGCGTAAGAATTATCATCGAAAAGGAAATTTAATGTTACTCTGATTTGAATTGTTTGGAGAGACCGGATAAAGGATTTTCAGTGTTGGAGTTTTCTTCGTATTCGCTAATTCGTACTGACATGAAACGTTTAGTCATACCGTTATTTCTCTTACCGCAGTTACATATAACTTCAGAACACTTCTAATTTTTGCTTATCTGTGAAGTAACTCTTCTATCCTGTGTATGATTTTTCAGGTGATTTTCACACATTATTCACTCTAACGTTCTGACAACATTTAAAACACTTGAATACAAAATTTTCCTGTTTAAGTGTCAGTGACGACTTCTAAATACTTTAATGTAAACACAAGTTTACTTGCTTCTCATCACTTACACATATTTACATCTACATAAACAAGGTATTTACATAACTAACAATTAAGATTACTTAAAAAAAAAATCTTTGTGCGCCTGAAGAATCTTCTAGGTTGGGGAAAGAAAAGATTAGCGTATTGAAGTACCGACATTGCAGAGGGCAGAATTACAAAGTGAGTTTTGCTTTAGATACCTTTGTCCTCCATACGTATATAAAATGTCTCTATTCATAGTTGATTTAATTTAAATTTATAGACTAGCTAGGAAGCTATGGGATAAGCTTCCAAATCTCGTAGAGTTGACGACTCTCGAAGATCACTCTTTCGGGGCCAGGGAAGGGAAAGATAGCGGCCCAAGGCTCTTGTTTACGTACCATACTGGCACTCGCCTGGTGAAACTGAGATAAGCCCTGGAAAACCGCACTCAGTAGGGTCGCCAGCAGAACTCGGACCTCATGTCTACCTAGTGCCGATCTGTAGCCCGAGACCGTATCCATTGGATCACAAGGGTTCACAGGAACTAAACATGCCTAAAGACTTCGATAAAGAGCAATGTCGTTTCCCGCTTTTTTTTCTAACTCAATTCACTGAACTCACCTGTCGAGTGACGGCTCATTACTGAACATTTCTGTGGGAACTGTCGGCGGTGCTTTCTCTGGGAGCAATTCCAAATACGTCTGACGAGATTCTAAGTGACGCTCCACTTCCTCAGGAGTCATATGGCCATCAGACATCAACGACGGAGCCACTGCGGGCACAGTCTGACAAAAAGGCGACAATTCATCTAACTTAACATGTACGCAAAATATAAAAACATGAACACATTTTACAACAACTGATCTAACATAAGATTTACCTAAGCTCATAAACTGTGAAAAAGTGAAACCTGGCTCCTGACCCACTCTTCTTTACACTTCAAAAATTTAGTACTGACTTCCACGTTATAATCTATACTAAGGTTACTAGACATCCAACTGTAGAAGGGCATGTTGTTTTGTTAAGGCTTGTCTTTCAGTCCTATCATGTATTAATTTTTGAAAAATTAACAACAAACAGTGGAAGAATAAAAATAAAACAAAAACATTTTTCTTATGACTGTGAGGCGTAAAGAAGTTACGCGTCACAACAGCTACACCATCATTTTGAAGACACATACACACATGCCAATACTTATTTATTTACTAACTAACTAATTCTATGGCTTACGGAACTCACAAGTTCATCGCCATAGTAACAAACGTTCACCATTGGATTCTAACCTGGGCAACATCAAACCAGTTACCATCACGAACACCTACTCTCGAAGATCCCTTCTTATACTTATTTACACCCAAAATATTCATAAAAAATACGCAAGTTACTTCGAGCACCTCCCAAAATAATACTGATCCATTAGAGCCTATTTGACGACTAAACGATTTTTTTTATAGCTTGAATTCCTTAAGAAATATTTAGTAATATAAAAGTATCAAGATTATTACTAAACACAGAGGTATTTAACTTGCATGGTGGCGAAACGTATAATTTTATGAATAAGTGGTACTTGCAACCTTTGATGCAGGCTTATGTCGTTCGCAATTTTCTTACTACGGAGGAATACAACTGAAAGATAAGTTCCGCGTTTTTCGTATAATAGATTCGTAAAATTGCTAATCTTTGCGAAGTGTCCTTCTTTCGTCCTTTTGAATATTCTCGTCCTTCTTTCTGAACATTCTTGACCTTCCTTTCAATTCTTCCTCCTCAAGTGACCCTACTCTATACTTATCATCACTTACATACAGATGTAAATTTAGATACGTCGAACTTGCCAGCCCATTAAATGTTACCTGACAGAAATGGGGGAGGACATTACAGCACTTACGTACACATCAACTGGCATCTCCGACAGATGCTTTTAAAAGACTGTGAAGAAAAATATATAGAAAACTATCTCATTTATCCACTTCCTGTTCAAGACATATTGCTACAGGAAGATTGGTTACTGCCTTTAAATGCAATACAATACAATAAAGATCATGAGGACGTTACACAAATATTTGCATTTTCTATAATGACCTTCTTTGTAGGCCTTGGAATATATTTCCCTTCTTTATTAATGTTTTGTGAAGCACGATCAACGCGAAATTAATAGTAGTCTCAAAGCTGGCTCTGACAATTTTGGTTGGAGTCAAAAGACATTTGAAAACAATTAATTTTACATTTTATCTAAGCAGGCGGCAATAGTTCACGTTACTAGGCTACGTTTAAAATGTTACTGACTAGCAATGATAACACGAATACAGGAGATGTACTTTTACAGACAATATAACTGTTCCTCATTCATTCAACCAAATAAATGTTCCCTTACTTACATATAATACAGAAATAAATTCCATTTCCTCAGAGAACTGGAATTCAACGGGCACGACGATGTAGTTTTCCTATCTGTTATGATTCTATGCACTCAAAAGCATTTAAATCATATCACTACAGATTTCTACTAAGGAGTGAACTCTACAAAAACATATTGCTCATACCTTCAACTACGAGAACTAAGATCATTTATTTTCTTTATTATCATCATCACCTGTATTTTCCAAAGATAAAACACTACTCTCCGATAAATGGAACTGATCCTAATTCGTATGTTAATATAATGTTGGTGATAGTATTAACTGTTTCTCTATTATCTTAGCTAGATTAGGTTGCGTTTATACTAGTTCCCCATGCCAGGTCAGTTAACTTCAAATGATGATTATATTTTTTTTTAGCAACTTTTACTAATAATTTGTTCCAAGATCGTACTACTTTTAAGCATACCGAAAGAATAATCACTAGAATTTCCAAAATGATTATAACAATCAACCGTACCCCTGGTACAGCTTGCTAAGCTTCGGATATCCAGAACTGTCACATAACAGCTGCAAATTAGTTTTCATCTCCAACTATATCATGTTTCCTACCATAACGCATTATTACAGAGGACTGATGTTGCATTTAACAGACCGACTTCAAAGATACCTTAAAATCAAAATCAATACGGATCGTACCCATAAATAAACTCAATTTGTTTTTTGTTTCCTTTTCTTATTTATATCTTTACTTTATTCCTTACATTGACCTCTTTAATCAACTGAAATCTTAGAACTAAACTTTACGCATACATAGCAATTCTCGAAAAGCTTTTACAATATTTGAACGCTAGCAACCTATTTACAAAACCACCAATAGTTAAACATGGCTATTAGAGCGAAATCTGAGATAATTATAATTTGGATAAAGCAACTATCAAATATTCTATATTTATAAAAGCCTAATTATTCAAAATGAAAACTAGTGACTTTCCTGCATCATATTTATTCATATACAACTGTTCGCTCCCCCTCCTCTTCATATAAGACATCCACTCTAAGTTGCAGTATTTCGTGAAGCATGTGATGGAATATTTACAGGGAGGGGGAGGGGATATGTCGAGAATAACAGTTAGTGTCAGTAACAGCAGAACAAATCAATATATCATAGTTTCATCAAATTTTGGTTATCAGTACAGCATGACGACAAAAGAATTTCAAAGGAATTATAGTCTCAAACATCAAAATATTCAGGAAAATATTTAAAATATTATCACCCGAATGTTTCCTTACACGTTCTTTGCACTATCACCATACATCCTGCAATGTGGCATTAATTCAGATAAGCCGGGGCTTGTGGGGAAGATCTAGTAATGAGTGACTTCGTATGTTTGTCTATGCATCCGTACTACGCCTCGGGTTCAAATCCGACCGTAGCTTGGATTCCACGTTAATAGTAGATCTTGCTCTTAAAAGCTACGTGCTCGGTTAGGATAAAAATCACAACGTAAACGAATTAATTACCTCCTTCAATAGTAACCACACAAGATCTCTGTGTAAAAGTTCTCAACACTCTTTCACCCCGCACGATTTTACAGAAGTATTTCTGAATCTGAATTTGAAATTTTATTTAAGGCCAATAGGCAACTTTGGCTCAGGCCGAATGGATGATACTGGGAGAACTGGCGGAATGAATAAAGTGGGAGGAAATGGAAGAACCCTGAGAAAACCCAAGCATACGGTGTTTGTCAACCAGAAAGCCCACATGATAGGACTGCATGAAGTAGAGGTGAGCGCTCTACCACTGAGACCGCGGCCCAAAAGATTTTTCAACGAAACCTTCACATAAAGTACCAGGCCTTGACATCGACAACAGCAGTGAGGCACAAGGAATGCTTCATACGTATAAACAGAAAGTTTGGCGATCCGTGGTAATATAATGGTTAGAATACCCAACCAGCAACTGAGAGACCCGGGTTTGAGTCCCGATCACGGCAACGTTTAATTTTGCTGTTCCTTTTCCAACAGTTCCATCAAATTGTAATTTACTGTAATCAAGGATATAAAACTTTAAGGATAATTCATCGGAAAAATAAATGTAGAATTCCAACGTGCCATTCAATTTAAAAATTACAATACTGAACAAACCAACTTGAGTAGGAACGTAACAAACATCAATAGTATTCATTATGACATATATACAATCGCTATCGAAGTCGAGACTTTCCTTATTACGAAATTTCTTCTTCTAACTACACACAAGAGAAAATTTCCGTAACAGTTAAGCACTGTACGCAAAAATAAGGTAAAAGATACTTAAGTTTTTTTTAGATTAAACTCACCGTTTGCTTTTGTAAATATTTCGTCTCATTCACTAGAACCTACATTACCTTATATTACATTAAAACTTGTTACAACAAACAGAGACCCTTAAGTAACTTTAAAATGACCACCGTGAACTTCAGGAATACGTTTAAAAAAAAGAGAAAGAAAGAAAAAAACATATGTGAATGGAACTTTTTAAGTTTTCACGTCTTCCCATATCAACTTGAACGGGTTTCACCTAAGGTAATATTTCTAAATGTAACAAAATCAAATGTAATATTGTGGAAGAGTAAATATCAACCAAACAGGATGAACTACTGAAACTAGGATCAAAAAGCCCGAGACAAATTATAATGATAGTATACTACGAAATCAGCGGTGGCAGAACATTTCACCACATGTAAAAAGCCCTTTAGGCCAACGACTCGAACGACCCGTGTTCGAATCCCGGCAGGAGCATGGGTGTCTTTTAACTCGAACGTGACGGGCAGAAGTCAACAGTTAATAGACTGGCCCATAAAAAATAATTTTTTTTTTTAACCTAAAAAAAAACATATTTTTTCAAGAGGTGTAGTACAGGCAAATTAAAATTTTTAGAAGAAATAATTTATAATGTTTTATATTTGGCATGTATACTCTCCATAGGATAGGGAATCAAGATTCGAAAGTTCCCTCTGCAACCCCCCCACCCTTTCCCCCCAAAACACTTCCAGAGGGCACACTGCGCCAGTTTTTCGTATTTCTATTTTCAACTGTTGCTCCGGCGAAAAAAGAAAGAGGAGGAGGAAATATAATTTTTTCTCCTATTCGCCTCTTTTTGGTCTGACTTGCGTGTACTAGTGTTTCCTAAAACTGACAATTAATTCAATAAGAATTTATTAAAAAAATAAAGCACGATGAACACTTCAACGAAAAATATTTTTTTTAAATTAAATCAGGTATGAAGGGCAAAAACAGAGAAGATTAAATGGAAGTCACAACGTCTCTGAAGAAATCAGGGGATAGTTCGACGAAATGGTCGAAAGACATTTAGACATATTACATGATGTGAAACCCGAAAAAGTTGTTAGAATAATGTAGGTGTTTTAAGAAAACATTTGTCATCAATCCCCTAAGACCAAAACACCTAATTTTATCTTTTTTTTTTTTTTCTTAATTGAATATTTATGTAACTGAAGAAGAGAAACAATGATTAAATTTAAACTGTGTAATTTAAGAAATTTTTCTCTCTTTTTTTTTTCTTCCAAACTAACATTCAAGTATATGCCTAATTTTCCTACCTGGTGTATACTATTCTGCTTAGGAACTTTGGGAGTAGATTTCTTTTTCTTTATGCTAGCCTGATGCTTTGAGCTAACACTCGCATGCTGACTAAGCATTGAGAAGGTTTGACTTGTCATTTCTAACTTCTTCCTGTGGGGCAAAAGCAAGCAACACTAATTATAAACACGTACATATACAACGGTACTATCATTTTTAACACTCCACTGAAGTTGAGCGTATATGCGTACAGCGCTGTTTATGTACCCACGCTCCGAATTTACGGGGAAGCCATCACAAGATATGCATTCATTCTTACAATTTAAAACTGACCATACCATTAAGCTAAGATGCTGCGAAGGAAAAATAAGATTCAATAATAAAAATTCACAAATACTGAACGATAATCCGTTGCATGTCTCTCTTGTATATCCATCCATGCTGCGCACAATGGTAGTACTTCTATGTCGTGAACCTTCAATCTTATTGAAAAAAATAATTATTTTATGTTATGTTCAACATTTTTACCCTTACACTATGGGCTTTTTTTTTTTTTTTTTTTTAGAATGGATACGTAAGGATTGAGAAAAGAGAAAGGAAGGTAGAAGAAATACGTATAACAGATTTCAAGCAGGAGATTATGTACAGAGCAGGCTGATACATAAATTGGAAAATGACTACTTGCAATTTCGTACTGATGTGAAGTTGCGTTTAAGTCCTTAGTGTAAGGATGAACCGTTGAACACAATGTAAAGTTCTTCTTCCTTTTTGGAAAATAATAATAATAATAATAAAGGAAATAAAAAATGAAGGTTAACGATTAATTTTGATATATTTCGCTCCTTTAAGTGCGTACCTTAGTTCGTCTCTCTTCTCCTTGCCTATGAAAAAAAAGTCTAGATTGACAAAAGAAACTATTTTACATTTAATGGTGGTGTTTAGGTTAAGGTTTTTTTTTTTTTCTTATATATTCGTTAAGCAGTTATTCAAAATATGCTGCTTAAACTTTGTACATGCTAACAGTGCTTAGAACAGTTTGACACACCTATTAGACTGTAAAAGAACACACTAATAACATAAAAGTTACTTATTTACTGCATAAAAATAAAGCAAACCAGTGTAGCTAACCGGTACAAACAATACATACAATTTTATAATCATTTGTCATTTACATGAAATCAGTACGAGATCTCACAAAAGCAGCTTGATCGAAATGAGGGCTTTAGGTTTTGTGAGAGGTTCTAGGCATTTTGCGACGAAGTTTTTCTCAACAGTTTGGATGAACTTTTATTTCAAACATTTTTCGACGTATTCAATCTTACATCAAGATTCGCGAGCTGTATTCTCGGCGAAATTCAATCCAGCTATCTTCACACAAGTCCATGGGAAAACTTCCGGTGTTTTACGAGAACAATACAATGTGGAAACATTTCTTTTGATTTCCTATATACAAAGACTCAATGTATTTAATTCTTTATCTTGTTGGATCAAAATACGTTATCTTGAGCCATGCAAAATTCTTGTTCCAGATGGCATACCACATCTCATTACAATGCCAGGACATGACTTTTTGTTAATTTTTGTCCTCTATCTGAATAATTAGCATATCCCATGAAATGGCATCCAGTAAAATAGTAGACCATTATACTATCTCAACCACATGTATGTGTCGATACTACATAATATAAATGAAGATGTCCACATGGAATCCAAACAAACCGTTCGAATTCTGACTCATATTTCTCATTCCTAACACTTTTCAAATAGCCTGTTCTTGTTCGATTATTAGTGACTGTACTGTTACAGTAGATATCATCAGTATTATTCTTGAGCATGTTAATAAAATAGTTCGTTGTTGTGAGTTAATCTTTGTCGTCTATTGTTCAATAAGAAGGAAACAATATTCACTTCACATAGTGATGATACAATAATACAAAGACAAGATAATGAAGACAAATTTTAATTGTTTACAAGAATTTGTACGAGGGTGATTGAAATGAAAACCTTAAAAGTGCGATGAAAAATCCAAACACTGCTCGATTGTCTTCTAAGTTGGTATCAGAAAGAGGCATTGTATGGCACGTAACCGAGAGGTGGCAACACGAAGCTGGCACCCTACACAAGGGTGCAGTAGTAGTGTCAAGGTGCGGCTCTACTGTCAACATACACTGAAGAGGAGCAACAGTCCTTTATCTGCCTTTTGTGTTGTCAAGAGATCAAACCCATCGAAAATCATTGCAGAATAAAAGAGCAGTATAATGATGTATGTTTGTCCCTGTAGCAACTATACAAATCAAGCAGGAAGTTTCATAACGGGACAAGTCAGACGAAAAGGTACAGCAGGCGGTGGATGAATGGCTACACACAACGCCAAAAGACGTTTTCCTCAAGGAATTCACGCACTTTTGAACAGACGGAACACCTGTATTGCACAGGAAGGAGGTAATGTAATGAAACTGTTTTTTCTTTTCTCTTCTTTGTTTACTACATTGCGCGATACAGTATTTAAGGTTTTCATTTGAATCATCCTTGAATTTATTAAAATAATTTTACTTTGTCATATTAGCAACAACATCGATTGCGTTATTGATTCTGTATCTTTCTTTACCGTAAGATCAATGCCTAGCAGAAAAGTATGGAAGAAGTACAATTACTTTTTATTAAAAAGGTATAAATCTTATTTACTCTGCAGGGCTGGTTTACATTAGTTTAATGATGGTCTGAAGAAGTGGAGTCTTTGATCTAGTCACAATTTTGGACAAAACAAAAAATAAAGATTGTAAGAAAATCAATGCGGTTTATTTATTTATTCACCTCGTCTTATTTCGCATGGCGGTGGTAAGATCAGATGAAATTTTTGTACCATCGTACATACAAATTAAAATTTAGGTTATATAACAGACAAAGAGAGAGAAAGAACATAACACAAACGGGCAACATTATCAACTTAAATGGATATGAATCAGCGAGAAGCAAGTAACACACATAAGTCAGATTTCGCCATTACAAGATTCAATCAGATATAAGAACTAAACTAAAAATGTATTAAGTATAACCAGGTCATACTGGTAAAAAAATAAAAAAGAGAAGAATAACTGAACGAAGTGAAGTGTAAGCTGAAAGAAAGTTTTATTAGAGAAACGGTAGGTAAACGAGGAACTAAAACCAGAAGTTAAAGAAGGGAGACAGCTCTCTATCGCTAAAGGACAACAGGCATGAAACAGAACGAACAAACAATTGGAAGAGAATTCATGAAGATAAAGACGCACAGGAAGCAGACAGGAAAACCAGAGACCACGCAGTATCCGGAGAGGTCAAAACCTCTAAATAATAAAAAGAGATGGAAAATACAGATAGCTGTAATAACAAAAAAAATACAACCAACCTTGTACACTTGGCAAATCATAAACTGGCCACACTCTTTAATAGCTCTTTAAAAACTTAAGTCCTGAAACTCAGCTATGTGGCAACGTTGCAATAGCATGAGTGGCCATTCTACAGCTTTTAAAGCGCTAACGTTAGCAGTGAAGTTTTTGGAGTACTAAGCTCTTTAAGAAACAATATTTACTATCTATTTGGTCGAAATGAAGTGATAAATATATGAAAGAAAATAAAGCTATTCTGTTACTATTATTGATCATACGTTATAATTCAGCGATATCAGCACGTTAATAGTCATGAAGTGTTCCTTATTCTCAAAGCCTTTAACAAATTACAGAACAGTTTTTTACAAGTATATAATATAACAAGGTAGCAGTAAACGGAATATTAACTCAAAGACGTACAAAACACCAAATTTGAAATAAAAAAAGTTTGTCATTTCCACTTCTGCTTCCATTTGGACACTCGAAGGCTGCTAGCCGTAGTCATACGTGCAACGCCATAACACTTTTCTTTTCTTTTTGCCCATAAAGCTGGCAACGCCTTATCAAAGCCCATAGAAGCAAGTTTTTTAACTACATTATTTCTTCTTTAATAACATGGACACAATATATTAATTTTCGTAAAATAAACAAAGAAGAATACTCTTTGCCTACGTGCCCCTTTGACTATCAGTCTAATTATACACAGACGCAATAAAGTAGCACAGTTGCTTTGTAACTGGCATACGTGTATTCACAAATGCATCTGCACCACGTTTGTGGTTGGGTCTTTACAAGAAAAAAAGCAGTAGTCTAATTGACCCTTAAGAAATCATTTGAAAAATATAACATCCGCAAGAAACTATAGATACAGAAATATTTTCGTAACTTTTGGAAAAAACATTTTTCCGAGGATTTGTTTTTGTATTTTAAAATGTCTTCTTTCCCTTCGTTAATATTCAATTAAAACTGGTATAGTACGGGTACTTGCGGGTGTTTGAAACTACTTTGTTTCTTATTCTTTGCATGTATAGAGAGAGAAAGAAAGGAAGAGAGTTTGAATTAGTGACTGAGTAAATGTTGGGACAGATGAACAAGAATTTAATTCCACCCAACAATCATATTCCTGGATCATTGGAAATATACAACTCTTCGCATAATGATGGAAAATTGTTCAAGCTCAATTTGATGGCGAAAAGAGCGATCCTCATAATTTATTTTGTAGCTCCATGTAGCTCGTAGTCGCCCATGATTGTTCCTTTTTAAGGACAAAATTAGATCTAAAGGACAGTCTGTAAGATACGCAGCTAATCTAATCTTTTAGATTCATCGTCCCAATTATTTATCTTATATACGAGATCATATTTTTTCCAAATAATCCATGATGAAGTCCCCTTCTCTAAAAACTGGAGAATGAAATATAGTTTTCTGAACAGATTAAACGAGAAGGGAGATGATAGGACCCTTTAGGGTAAACGATTCCCATGATCATCGGTTCTAATATACTTTTATGCTAAAACTGCTATACGCTCTGTTATTGCCACTGGAAAAGTTTTAAATATTTAGGCTCATCTGTTACTGAGAATGACGATTCGGACTTGGAAATAACACTCAGAATGCAAGAAGGATGGCGAAATTGGAAGAAAATATGTGGCATTCTCTGCGAACGCAGAATCACGGTGAAAAATAACGGGATAGTTTACAAAACAGTGGTTAGACCAGTAGTGATGTACGGAGCAGAAATATGACCAAGCTCGTCACCGGGAAAAAGACGTTCTTTTCGATTGAAAGTGATAATTCAAGAAATTCTTGCCATAACACATGCCCCCTTTGAACAAATTTTTTACGCCTTTTTTTTTCTCTGGAAGCTAAAA
>JAGDQP010047423.1:4603-15033 GCA_022664845.1 Lepisma saccharinum
GGTAACTTTAAAGGTTAGCCCATATTTAGACCAGTGATTCAAAAGTCAAGATTATGATATATCTTTAAAATATGTGTTTAATATTATACTCATGTGCTTCTAATCTAAATTTGCAACTACGTTATAAAGTAAACATATCTCAAACATATTGCTGTTTAGTACTTTGCTTGGAACCATTTTGGAGATATTCGAAAAATAAAATCGTAGCCTATATTTGGACATTTTCATCTAAGGTTCATGGGACTAATACCAGGTAAATTATAAAAGGTTGTTACAAAACTCTGTTTCTTTCAATGGGCTGTGGCCTTTGGAATACTTTATCGCTGTGCAGGAAGGACTTGCTTCCATATTGAAAAAAAAAACAGACACAAAAACACACTGCTTTAAAACACGATTCGTATTAGAAATTAATTTTGTTATGTTTTAAGAGAAATTAACAAATCTACTCGTTTTGTGGAACAGCATTTTATTAAAAATTCCACGTAGTGTGAACAGCAAAAAGTAACACATAATATCACAAGAATTGTCCATGCAAATTTACAAACAGAACCAGATTCGAACTATTTATTCCATGCCATATGACAACGCATGGGAATGATGAAATCTAATTAGCTTTCGGGTTGACCTCAGTATTATCACAATGGGTTCTATTGTTTTCGAAACACACTAGTTATGCATTCGCAAATTGTGTATGTAAATACTGAACTTATGTTGTTGCTATAATAATATGTTTTGCGTGTTAGCACAGTAGCTTCTCAATTTCACACGATACCTCTCTTGCATTCAAACTCAGATTTATCATACGTGAGGTGAAACTGCGAATCATGTAAATCCATTACAATTCCCAACAATTATAACTAAATTAGCTTCTCAGCACAAAGTGTTTCCATTTCTGCTAAGATGGTAAACATTTGATTTCCACATGTCCTCTTACATATTTTATGGCCGAGTTCGGTGATGGATTGAGGGAGTATTTCGGGAGAATTTGTTGAATTTGCCTCTTCTTTTCTGCAATTATTATCCACGTCACATGAAAGAAAGTAAAGATTTTCTTATCCTGTTCATGACTACTTCCCACCTGAGTTCACTTCCAAAGGGTCTTCATTTCGAAAGTAGGTTTCAGAAATAACGCTTACTATTGGGGATCTAAAACCGAACCATGAAATTATATTAGCTATATATTTCTCTTGTGTGTAGAAGTCTGATATTTTTAACAAGGCTGATGTATATAGGCAAATGAACTGATTTGCGGGAACTACTTGTATAAATTTTCGAGTTCCAAGACACTTTGCAACCCTACTCGTGTTTCTCCATCCACGGGTAATGTCGTATGCAAGTACCGTTCTTGCCTGTCGACTAACGTAATCGAAACGAGACAAATATGGTAAGTGAAAGTTATACATTGTATGCTGTGTCATCTTCAAGCAATTGTCTACAGTAAACTGTGAACTTGTGTTTATTAACTGTAATGAGCTTCTTCACTACTAATACTGTATTTAGTGCAGTGAAATGTATGTTTTGTGTTAAATGCCATTCTCGTGATATGACAAACCTAAACTGTGAAGAAAAGTGTTCCAGAACAAGGGGGAATAGTATTGCTTGGCGTGTATTGAAGAGTATAAAGATCTTGCTCTACAGGATATGATTGAATGTCACGTCTGAAGCGCTACTCCGGAAGCATGTACAGACGGCATGTCTACTTCAAGTGGACTGTACCGCTGTCACGGTTATAGGATGTAGGTCTCGCTACTAACACAACTTCGTTGTACGGTATTGACTGCCATTGTACGGGATTCCCTAACTCCGGTTTCTTATACACAAATCGGTTCGTTTATTCAGTGAAAAGACATTTCGTTTTCATTTGTGTATTAGCTAATAACTTGAATACTAAACTTGTTTGGCAACTTACGTTTATTATTTTCCGGTATTTTCCAATTGGATTGATATGTCCGAATTATATACGACATTCACCAACTTTTCTGTACCAGAATTTCCGCCTGCTTTACGGTTTATTCGACGTTCAATAATAGTTAATAAACAGGCTGAAATCAACGTTTAGAATTAACAAAGAAACGTATTTTAGAAACGATTTTTAACGTTGATTGGGCCCACCTGTTCAACCTTTCACAGTTGGACAGAGCAGAGTATAGTTGCTGGTTGCTGTTTAAATATAAATATTTAATTGAACTTCAACCGTGACTTTCAAGGTAATATATTAATTTGGTAGTAATTTTTTCATTGTTTGCAGTAGGGTTCGAAGCTGGAACTTTTCACACTCATCGTTTGTGGCTTGTCGCTCTAACCACTCTTCCGCGGAGTAATATAGCGAGTAACTACTATGCTACTATTCCATTTGTGTCACGAAGACTGTATCTGAAGTAAATGCTTTCATATTGGTTGAAGATAGTCACCACAAATCCAGACTCATCGGTTCACCAGCATGTCGAGGCGTTTTGCTCATAGGATAAGAATAAGAATAAAGGTAATCTTCATTGCTAAAATGTGGAAGATGAAAACACGTGTTTTCCAAACATATTTCGTTCTATATTTCCACCTGCTTAAGGGTTATTCGAGGTTTAATAATGGATGAGAAGATATTAAAATGAACATTAATAATAAGCGTTAGTTTGAACGTCAAATATGCACATTACTTAAGAAAAGAGCATATATAACAAAGAATTACGAAATCTCTCTAGACGAGAACCCGCTGTCGAGCAACAGATAGTTTAAATTATCAACATGAGAGAACTCCGTTTTAACACTTTCGTATGTTCAATTTGTACCATCACTCTATTTTCATTTCCTTAATGAAGAGAAAAAGGTAATAGCTCCTATGGATGATTTTAATTAATTAGTTCTAAAACACTTTATTCACACTTATCACCACTTATCTGTATTATTGGATACAAGTGAACCAGAATTCCAGTTCTTGTGGATAACTACTTCTGCCTTAATGAAAAAAGTAACAATTTCGCAACGCAACAGAACTAAACACACAAACGATTCTATTGACGAACACACAAATTACGAATAATTTTCTAAAACACACACAAAATGGACTTTCACTCTAGCCTACACTCTTCTTTCCTTAGGACTTTAATAGAAAAAAATATAACTTGTAATAAGAAATAACAGCACAATTTCTAGCGAATTTCTTGTTTTACTTCTAGTATATATATGAACATGGCTTCTTTAAGTTAGCACGCACACGTATGATCACGATGAAATACTAGACAAAAAATGAAAAAAATAAAACAATTTTCTTGTATGGTTATGTGCACGTTATGGATGTGTTTTTTTTTAAAATAATATTTGTGTTGTCACAGATAAGCATACACTAAGCATTAAAATCAAACACACACTGATGAAACTAAACACAGAAACACTTTACGTAAATTATAAAATTAATGTCCTAATCTAACATAAACTACTCCATAACTAATTTGTTTAAGTTTAGGTGGATAGTTTGATGATTTCTTTTTAAATGTGATTTAATATAAATCCAGAGGAGTGAGAAATACCTGATATTTCATGTCATAGTAGAGCGTCTTGACACAATAAGATACATATTTCCTGTTCGTTAATATAAGTACTAACATCTGATTCATGCAACGCATTTTCTCCTCAGAACTATTTGATATAATATCATATATATTATAATGCAGTTTGATACGAAAGCAGAAAGTTTGTATTTCTAAATATCCGCTATTTATTGGGCCTTGCTGGATTTGATGCACGTAGAAGAGAATCGGGAAGTTTTTTTTTTATATTATTATTATTATTTTTGATCGTAATGTAACATTTCTTCCGCGAGCACGTTGTGTTGGGTACGTAGCAACACCGTCCACAGAGTTGTGTTACTGTGAACGAGATACTCAAGACTGAATAGGCAGACACCCTCGCAAGCCAAATAACAGACTCCGTCGACTGCGAGAACTTTGAGCATCTCTCTCCCTCTCATACAGTACTAAAGGACTTGCGCCAACACTTTGAAAGTCTCGACAGAGATCGAGCCTTGCGGAAACGCGTAACAAACTGAGCAAAATGAAATGTGGAGGAGACACAATATGGAAGGTAAGGATGTATGGAGGTATAGAGATGGGTTGGGGACATAGGGATAGTAGATGAAGAAGAAATTGTTTCTCTATATAGGAAATATTGTAGCTATTTTTCACTTGGTATCTCATTGACTTTCTCTTTTTACAATTTATACAATATTTTTCATCTCTCTACAACATTATTTTTATAACTGCTTTAGATTTCACAGTTCACTGCTTTTGTTGCTTTGCAGAATCGAAAATTCGATAGATGTATGTAGGTATGTAATGAAAATATATATATTTTTATTCAAATTGATCTATAAGAAGAACGATTCTACTAATTTTAGTTGACTTGCATAAATGTTTTACTCCTTATTTAATTTCACTATATCAGGCTTTCCATCCGTCTGTGACGTAAGTTCAAATTTGGATTCAAATACCTTGATTTATCTTCCCGGTTTCAACCTGGTCAGGATTACATCTTTCTCTTATATTATTTATGCAACTGTGTAAGGAACTGACTTAAGATTTTGGTTGTTATTTCCATTTATGTTGCCACTTTCAACCAAATGAGGCCAACAACGTTGTATTGCGAGATTTATGCAGTATATGCACTCAGTTTCTAATGTACTCTAGCGCATAACCAGGAGCAGGTAGAGAAAAACTAGATAGTGCTTCAGTGACCTTAATTTACATTGTCATTTGAAATCCGTAGACGCTACAGTTTTATTAATGGCATTTATGCTCTATATACATTTTCCCTGCAACTCAGGCTACCGTTTTAATGATAGCAGGTAGAGATAAATTGATAACAAATTTCATTTTAATAACTCCGAATTACTCGCTAATTTTCAATAAGAAGACACGACTATTATTCCGTACCATATTCTCATACTACATGCATTTCTGTGAAATTGGATTAATCTCATTTAGAGTGTCACTATTTTCTGTCCCTTTATTTCCTACACCAATACTAATATTACAATTCATGCTTATGGTAATTTCAGTAGGTGATAATAAACTTACTTACGTGTGATATTTAAATGCTATTCATTTTGTATGGGCTGGCAACGGAGTTATGGCAAAACCCATTAAATACCGAAGAGGGAGCATCAGTCGGCAAACACTTTCCTAGTTAGCAGTGATGGCAGGGCAATTTGTCTCGATACCAATCATGAAATCGTCTAAGGAAAACAGCGATAATCCGGGAAAAACTCAGTCAAGATTAGTACCACCAGTACTGGGTCAAGATTAGCACCTTCGATGAAAATAAAATTTGTAGAGACGGTAGATGAAACCATCTAAACATTTATTTGGTTTCTTGATTTGCGAGAAACAATCTAAACGTATTTTAGTTTGTTTGTTTGTTTTGAGTATAAACTATTTTTATAACGTGCAGATTCTTATAAATTAATTATTTAAAGTACACTTTCTTCGTACTCATTTGAGAGGAATTGAATTAATTTAATGCATGTAAAAGATACTTTTTAAAATATATGATAAGTGCACTATTTTAACAAGAGAATATCATTAAAAGAATAGAACAAAAAAGAGGGTAGGAAAGTTACTTTTCGGTTGAAAATATTGTATTGAGAACATGACATTTAATTTGTAACACACAACGTTGATACTACCCATAACTCAACACTTAAATATAACAATTCTTTAGCATTATTTCTACGAGTTTTGTTTCTGTTACAGTTCGAACGGTTTCTAAGATATTGACGTCATTCTCTGATTTTTATGACGTTCATTCACTAACGTTTATTCCTTTGCTAAAGATGGGAAGTTGGCGATACGAGAAAAAACTTATAGAACATTTGAAATTGCTTTGTGTTACACTTGAATGGTTTATTGCAAAAAGGGACCTGAGTCTCATTTGTCAGGTATCGGAGTGAATGATATTTTTGACTTCCCTAATTACAGACACATCTTTTATTGCAGATAGGAGGTCAGTGACATTATGTTATAGCCAAGAAAATGCACATTTAAAATTTAACCTTAGTGCAAAAATTAATCTGAGTCACTGACTCGGGTACTTTTCTATAATAAACGTAACTACTCTATAGCGACGGCTGACAAAATACTGTCAGACTTATTGACACCATTAACATTATTGATTTCGTAACGTGGTGGGCTCAGGTCTACAAAAAAGTGGAATCTGTGGAAACTTCCAAGTTTTCCTACAAAAATGAGCAGTATTTTCAGATTTCCAAGTATCATTACTTTCAATACTGTGTTGAACATAAGTGTACTGTCAAAGTTTCCGAATTCATCGAAGGTTTCGTCCTTCACACCTTCTATCTGTCCAAAGGTACAAGAATTGTAATTCGTACGCCACGTACATTCCCAGCCAGTTGCGCGGATGCCGATCAAGCTCACTAAATTTAAGAGCATACGAATGTGCCTGACGATGTCAACGGATTTTATAAAGTTATTCTTCAGTGGACCACTACAGACACCAATGAAACAGACTCAGATGTAGAATAACACTTGAATGTATGAGCTGGTACACTGTTGTACTTTGAACACCGACAGTAAAGTATAGAAAATACAGTACACTTTTATTCATTGATTAATCTATAATGTTCTGTGGCATATATAACCTAATCTAACATAGATTATATGGCAAAGCCACGACAACGGGCATTTGTATTGCTCGCCTTATTTCTAACAGATTCCACTTTTATTGCAGAAAGGTACCGTAGTCTCAACTTTTTCATTGCCTCTGTATTTCGCAACGTAATGAAGGATACTGAATATTTGAGCCAACAGCTGTACATTTGTTTCTTACATTATAAAATTTATATGATTTTTCCTACATTTATCAGAATTGTGCAAAAGTTACTCAGGTCCCTTTCTGCAATAAACCATTGATTTAGAAACAGCTGTGTTCTCGTACGATAAAGGCAAAGAAAGAAAAGTTCATCTGGAAATGGTCTGTATCCACCAACTACAAATCGGAGTCAAAAGATTTCTACAAAACAGCTTTACTTTAGAACGATACCATTCCTAGACGTCTCATATAATGTTTTAATTCCTCTTAACGATTGAAAAGCGCTCTGCAATGTGTTTGCCTGCATGTACAGCTATAGATGAAAATATTGTCGCATGTCTTTAGAGAATATTTCCCAAATTCCCAATTTCTCTCAGTAGAGGGAAATTCCCTGACACTAAGAATCCTACATAAAAAACATTACAGAACAATTCTGATATATATTGAACTCGTGTTCATAAATAAATATGTAATCACAAATCAAAGAGAAGATCACTTAATTTGATTTTCAGTTCATAGTCTTACGTTGAAATATAGTAAAATAGATACTAGGAAGTATTTAACAGGAAGCATGAGTGATTATCATAGTAGACTCATAACAGTTTTCATTTTGTCACGGGTTCAAACCCTGGTCGTCGATAATATTATTTTCTAAATTGTAGATTAATATGGATAATCTTCACTTTTATCTTTCTTTCGTTTGATATGCAATTCAAGTACGACACATATTTTACTATTAATTTAACAGTTATATTAAGAAACTTGCTACTATTCTTGGTAAGGAAACGTAATCTGGAAACCGAAGAGTTTTTTTTTCGAAAATAACCTAAGAATGTAAAGTAATGTTTGTCCAAAATATTCAAGAATAAAACAATTTAGTGATAACTTATTCTACTTGAACACTAGTTGTAATTGCCCCTACTCTCCCGACAAACTAAAAGTTAATGATATCCGAAGCTTTAAGTTACTTCTTGAGTCAAGGTCATATTAGAATCGTTTACCTAGCAGTGGCTGTTAGATCCACTTGGTTTACCATCGGTTATATAAATACTGCTGGTATCGATAGTAGAGAGTAATCCATATAAACATTTACAATTTGAAATACTTGTATGTTACTTCCTTGCGGAAGTGGCAGTGAATTTGAGATTGCATTGTACTGTCGAATCGGCTCGAATAGAATCCGTTTAGGGACCTCGCTCAAATTAAAATGCGATTATCATCCATCGTTGACCTTGTTAAAAAGTTGAACAGTGAAGGCCTAAATACGCTTTAATTTCGAATGCCATCTAGGCTTTACAACTTCTACTACTAGGCCTACGTACTACTACTACTACTACGGCTACCGCTGTTATTAGCTCGCTTAATAGCAAAGTTATGGCAAGAATGACCTATTCCATCCGTCTGTCCTTGTCGATAAATTAAATCTCAGGAACTTGGTTAGAATGTTCAAATACAAGATGAGTATATGGAATTAAGTGTAGTTCCTTTGAATTGTATGTCTTTTATAAATCTATTTACAATATTGATGCCATATTGTGACAGCCTAGTTACTGTTCCATTTTTATTTTTTCCCTTTTTTTTTCTTAGTACGCTCTGTTTCCTTTCGTACTCTCCTTGGCTCATTCTCTTTGGGTTTAATCACGCTTTTAGCGTGTTTCGTTTGAATTTTTCTTTGGTTTTCGGTCGTTATCTATTCAGGCTTTCGTTAGTCACGCAGCATTGACTTGAATCTAGTGCTTGTTTTTGATTGGATCCTAGTCAATGCTTGGCTCCGTGTTTCTTGCTGATTGGTGTGAATTAGCCTTCTTCTCCGTTTGATGTGAGAACTGCTCTCCCCGCCATGTTAGTTTCAGTTCCAATTTTACCGACCAGAAGGATGGATGTCTGGACTTTCCATCATGTGTAATTCCAGAGCCCCACCTACAATTGGTAACTATATATGCCAATTTTAGTAAATAAAAGAATATTCCGACATCATTTCGTCCATTCCGGTGAAATATATTCATATTCGTGACAAGAATAATAATTGACCTCAAAACTTTTTCACGTCCGTAAAATTAGAATTTTGTTTTGGAGATTATTTGTCATAATGTATAACATGTTCTACATTTTAGTATGGGGCCGCTATTGACCGAATTTCTGCACTTCAAATATCTGATCGTTAGATTCTAATAATCATATGCCTAAATTTTCTTCTCCAGTTTCTAAATCCTTTTGAAATTCCCGGTTAGCAATGCAAACAGCTACCGTATATTTCCATTACTAGTCAAATTAGCAACATGTCTGTTCGATCAATTTTGGGTACACTGTTTCGGTGAAATTTTGACGTTAATTGTAAATGTAATAATTTGACATGCTTAGTTAATCTTGGTTTCAAGTTTAGCCACTATTATCCGTTCAATAGTCACTTTTATAAATTATTTTTGCATATTCAATATTTATTCACAGCGTCAATTGTATAATGTAGTAATCATCTGTAATGACGTCACTCCTATTATAAGGACAACTTGTTTCTTTCTTTAAGGTATGTTTTGGACAATAACTTCATTTCTGTGAGTAATTATGTAGTAAAACTTTTTTTAAATTTATTAACAATATTTTGGGACTAACTTGTGAAAATTTCAGTGAAATTCATTATTTATTATAGAAATTATGGACATTTATGTATGCGATTTAAGTGAACTGATATTATTGACATTTTGCTTTATGACACGACGTTTAGATTGAGTTGCGACCGTTATTCGTTGTATTCGTCGTCTTTTTTTTCAGGAATTGCGATTCCAGACTACATGTGTGGGCCCTACTAAGGTAAAGGTAAGACATGTTATTTTGCCACCCTGTAGACTTCTAAGTGAATAAAGGCGTAGTATGAGTCACATATGAATTGATATGCCTATGATCGTTTGAGATTATTCCCAAGGATGGATTTGCATTGTCCTTTCTTAATCTATTGCTAATCTGAACCAGCTGGTATTTCAGAGTATAAACCGACGATCTAGCTAAAAAGATTGGAGGTGTCGCCTTATCGGTATTTCCTCCCTCGTTCTAAATTTTTGTTTTTCGCAGAGATCACAAGGATCTGGAATTCTCTTTCCCAGATATTCTTAAATCTGGAAGAAATTTCTGCACCGCTCGTCTAGGGTGTATTAAATGTTTGGAGCTAGAGTTTTGGTTAGATGCGTTGCGTGAGTACTCTAGGCTCCTGGCGACCCTATTTATATTTCTGGATTATTTTGGTGTTGCAGTTTGGACTTCACCTAGCCAGGAATTGAGTGTGTGTTCTTGGTGATCGTGGGTTTGGGGATGTTTCAATATAATTTGGGGAAAGAACCTACGAACTGAAAGTCTTCCGGAAAACTATTAATGGTGTATAGTAAACCTGATCTATACCAAAAAGTACTGATAATCACATCATTTATGAACTCAATTATATCTTAAGCTATCGTGTACAAGTTGAACAATATCGTCCTCCGGAAATTTTGCAGTGTTATTTATGCCAACGTTTAGGTCATTCCAAGCAAATTTCTTTTTGTGATCCAGTATGTGTTAAATGCGGTGGAGCGCACATCACTACAGAGTGAACAAAACTTCCTGACACTCCTGCTCATTGTGCA